>CAJUYI010003650.1:0-22064 GCA_910591695.1 Galerucella pusilla | reverse complement strand
TATTCCGTGATTCCATCATTTTCTTGTTAAATTTCGGTATTATATCTTCTATGCTGAGTGAATGATAAATGGTGGAGATATATCTAATGAAGAGTCCTTTATTATTATTATTATTCAGTAAAACCCTGGAGAGGATTAAATCTCAGGGTATAATCAAAATTTTTGCAATATCGAATTAAAGATAACTTGAGTTTCAACAGTAAAATTATCTCGAACAAAAACAAATCCCAATAAAAGCTCAGTTAGGTAGGTACTCTTACACCTTATCCAACATTCAATTGAAATATTTAGTACGGTCCTGTTTAAAGTTCGACCAAAGCTTTGTTAGAAAAGACGCTGGAACAATCGACAACACGCGCCCAACTCGATAATAATGCAAACTTAATAATAACTCGGCCGCAGCCAGACCTATAAATTAGAGAACGAGATGAATTTGGTTAATTTTGAAGTTTCTGGGGATTTTTCTTTTTGTCGCGTTATTGAAATGACTGGCGGATTCTTTTTTATTCAAGGCTAATTTGTTCCTGTTTTGAAATTCAAATTGGTAGAGTTCACGATGGATTCGGAAGTTCCAGATGGAGATAATGGAGCCTTAAGTGATTTGTTTTAATTTTGAATGAACTTAGAAAGGCCATAAAGTAAATTTGCATTCATAAGAGAGCGTATTGTAAAAAAATATTTTAGTCATCATATTAAGATCTCACGTAAGCTAGGAAATTAATCAACAAGAAGGAATGGGACTCAAATACCATCACAAGTGTACGGACCAGGATCGGGAAACAGAGATCTGACCATTGGGAAGATCTAATAGAGCTTAGTTAGACAGTCAAAGATTCTTCTGGGGGATGAAATGAATGCATAAGAGCCTTAACAAGGACCCTAACAAGACATTGTTGCCTGAATGGGTACCTGAAAAAGCTTCAAATAGTGAAGGAATAAGATTGTAGATTATATGGCATGGAAAAAGAAGCCTCTATTCACATACTTGCTAATTGCAAAGCAATTCAGCAATTGCCCGGAGGCAAATGTCCTTCTTTTAACCAGTACTATCCTAGGTTTTGTGCCCTAGGATCTACTTGATAGAAGAAGGACATTTGCCTCAGTTAAAGCCTGTAGATATCCTATAATTCCTCTGGGCAATAGGACTGAAGGAGACTTTCAAGAGGAACTCAATAGAGGTAATAGATATCTTAGGTCTTAGTGAATGTCCCCCAATATACCTACATACATACAAGATCCCACGTATTTTTGTTCTCCACCTGTAGAAATGTACAAGAACCTTAAAACTTTTTTGAAGAAAAGATTCTTTCAACCGGAACTCGTTAGAGTAATTGACAAATAACTAATTCGTCACCTCTTGGTGGAGAACGTGGTTGAGCTGCAATGTAAGACGTTGTGGTATAGTAAATCATAGGGAGTGACATTATCACTGAGAGGAAACATAAAAGTTCATGTCACGATGGAAATCATCGTTTTAAATTGCGAAAGCGAGAGAACAGAAAAATGTGACAGAGTTTTTAGTATTTTTAGACTTCAAAAATTACAGGTTGATTCGTTGGAAGACGTAGAAAAAATATAAAAGCACTTGTTGCAAACAAGTACCTCCAAAAGACTGTAAGTATACAGCATAATACGAGGGTTGTATTCTATATTTTCCATTTCTAGCTGACTAGATGACTTCCAATTACAATTGTAGTATTTTCAATAAGAAAAATCGCATTTTTTTATCCTGTGGAACCAATTCTGAAAGTTGTTATTCCACTCGCTTGTCGGTACATTAAAAATAGGATTCATAACCACTGACATCATTATACAGTGTGACCCATTTTTAATGGAAACACCCCCCTAAAATTTGAAGTTGTAAACAGATTCTAATAATTTTTTTTTTGAAATGTCAAGTACTAAAAGGTCTACCTTGGGACAAAATTTGAAATGTTTATTCCAATTTTCAGGGCATACTACGATATTTTTTCTTAGTCGAAAATCGATATTTTTTATTAGCGATTTTTTTATTGAAAAAATCACTACGCCACTGGATTCAGAGTACTTCTAAACAGGTGTGACCAAAATTTCATGAAAAAATTTTCATTAATAACAAAGTTATGACAACTCAAAAAATGTTTTCCTTCATTATTAGTTGAATTGTGTGAATGTAATTCCATTATTTTCATTTAAAAAATTTTCGCTATCTGTTTTTTTTTCATCTGGCGGCACTTTATTGTTGAAATCATAAAAAAATATTCTCATGGCTATATCTGTTGATATAGGATGTTTTTTGTTTGACTGTTAGCTGTGTGAGTTTTCGAATTTTTGAGTTGTCATAACTTTGTTATTAATGCATATTTTTCCATGAAATTTTGGTCACACCTGTCTAGAGGTACTTTAAATCCAGTGGCGTAGTGATTTTTTCAATAAAAAAATCGCTAATAAAAAATCTCGATTTTAGACTAAGAAAAAATATCGTAGTATGCCCTGAAAATTGGAATAAACATTTCAAATTTTGTCCCAAGGTAGACCTTTTAGTACTTGACATTTCAAAAAAAAAATTATTAGAATCTGTTTACAACTTCAAATTTTAGGGGGGTGTTTCCATTAAAAGTGGGTCACACTGTATATATTTCCTGACCTTCTTGCGTTAAACCGGTTTGAATTTTTTCCACCAATTGACTTTAGAATTGCTTCACTCGTAATACAGCCCTCGTACGTGGGAGCATATTTTACGAACATACATACAGGGTGTACCAATCTTACAACAAACTTCGGTATACCTATGGGTTATTTTAAGAGATATCAAAAAATGTTATCAATAAAAATAGTGGATGTGTTGAAGGTCCATATTTTGAAATTATATCGAACTATACAGAGTGCTGCATAACTCCGTTACAAACCAAACATATTATGATTTTTCAAATGGGAACCCCTGTACATTATACCGAATTCGGATTGGTTACATTTTTTCGAAGCTTTCAATATAAGGTTCAAAAGATATGTACACGTTTATGTGAAAATCGTACGAAAATCAATGCTCTGTAGCTTGTTGTACATTATAGAGAAAAAAAATATTTTGCCAAACAGAGTTTCGTAACATGATGCAATATCTCCGTATCCAATTAAATTTCAATTATATTCTTTGTTATATACATGGTGAACGGAAACTCGAATCTGTCATTTTCTGTATTCTTTCAAACGGAACACCCTGTATTTAATAGCAAAAATAGAATCTTCGATTATGTTACTTTATTTTTTGTCAAGCATTCCCTATACCCAAAGTTTATAAAAAGTGAGTTATCTGGTAATATTTATTGTAAACCATTATACTTGACCTATTATGTGAAAGCAATAAACGTTGTATGTAACAAAAAATCCTAATTAATGATAAATTTTAATGAATAATTCATCCTAAACAAAACAAGCTACCAAAAGTATAATCCTTACCGTAATATGAAGCTGAAGGTTCAAAGTGTTCACCGTTAACATCAATGCAATGCTGTAAGAGGGGGCCCAACTGATTGGCCAGCTCGGTCACCCAATCTAACAAAAGTATATTTATTTTTTTTCGGGTCTTGTAAGGAATAAGTTCATTAAATCCCCGGCTATTAGAGATGACATGGAAGAGATAATTAGTGCGGCATTTCGATCTGCTAACGTTGATATGCTAAGAAATGTTAGTCAATCATTTGAACTATTCTGCAGCATTGCATTGATGTTAACGGTGAACATTTTGAACCTTCAGTTTAATATTACGGTGGGGATTATACTTTTGGTGGCTAGTTTTGTTTAGAATAAATTTTTCATTAAAATTTATTATTAATTAGGATTTTTTGTTACATACAACGTTTAATGCTTTTACATAATAGGTTAGTAGTTATATTTTACAATAAATATTTCAAAATAACTGTGTTTTTATAAACTTTGGGTATAGGGAATTCTTGACAAAAATCAAAGTAACATAATCGAAGATTCTATTTTTGCTATAAAATGACTGGTTCGAGTTTCCGTTCACCCTGTATACAAGAAATAATATAATTGAAATTTAATAGGATACGGAGATATTGCATCATATTACAAAACTCTGTTTGAGAAATTACATTTTTTTAACGTACAAGCTACAGAGCGTTGATTTACCTACCTACGATTTTCACATAAACGTGTCCATATCTTTTGAAGAACTTTGTAAAACGTGGCAAAACCTTTCAAAAAAATGTAACCAATCCGAAGTCGGTATAATATACAGGGGTTCCCATTGGAAAAATCATATATTTTGTTTGTAACGGAGTTATGCAGCACTCTGTATAGTTCGATATAATTTCAAAATATGAACCTTCAACACATCAACTATTTTTTGATATCTCTTTAAATAACCCATATACCGAAGTTTGTCGTAAGGTTGGTACACCCTGTATTAATACTTTCAAACTGTCAAGTGAATTTATCCAAAATTCATAACATTTTAACAGCGTATGAAATCAAAAAACAATCAATTAGGCAAACCGCTCGAAAATATAACGCACAATATGGAGGAACTTTGGAGGCTGCTGACAGAGATGCGACAATATCCAGCACTAAACTCTTTTTTCCTCTTCCATATACATAGTAAGTTTCCCCGATGGCTTTAATGGACTTTCTGTGTTTCTCGATGCATGCTAACGGATGAAGAAAAGCCGTTTCTCAAACTTCGGTCCTCTATTCGTCAACAATATGGCGTTGAAATGAAAACGGCCTATTCGCTTTCATAATTTATTATGCTTGAATATATCCAATGAAATTGAAGGGTTGTTGTGAATTGTTGGGTTAGTTTTTATCATTCAATCGTAACAGTGGTTAATCCGTGGGAGCGCGAAAAAATTCCACAATGGACTATAAGGTACAGATCCTTTGTCTTTATCCAAACCATTATCACATTTAGATAACTTGTATGCTTTCAAATGCATCCAACAATCTATTGTTAGATACATGTTTTAACAATCTGCATAAAACAATCAATATTTAACCAATCCAAACCAAATTCCACCCATATCAAGGTTTAAAATGTTATTGAAGATAGTGGGAGCAAATTTTTTTTACATAAATTCAGAAGTACCTTCCATTTATACGCTTGGGTTGGGTCAACAGCCCAGCCACTTGAATATGTACCATTAACCATGTCATATAGTTACTTGCATTCCAGAAGCTTCATGTCTTCTATATAGCTTAACTGGAGGGATTTTCAGTAGTTGTGATGGTTGTATTACTTTCTACTCAAAGTTACCAGGTAGGTAACTATCTTCAAATTTCTCTTACCCAACTTCAACAGCCTGGACTAGAGTTCCCAGTCTAACTTACTCAGTAGACTCTTAGTATGGAGGTGAGTGATAAGCAAAGCAAGACCACGACCAAGACTCGAACAGTCTCGGCCTTGGTCTTGGTCTTGCTTATTCAGTCTTGGTCTTGGTCTTGCTCAAATCTGTTTGGTCTCAGTCTTGGTCTTGCTGTATTTTGTTTGGTCTTGGTTTTAGTCTTGGTCTTGCCATAATTTCTTAACGAACATCTTTCAAAACATTTTGTCAACATTTTATTTTCATGCAACAAACATTTTTAAGCCTAAATTTACTATCTGTGAATTGAAAAAAGTTCATTAAGACATTATTTCTTGTTTTTTAAAGATGGATTGTGAATAGATCGTTTAAAATCAATCATTATTTTGTAAAATACTTTATTTTGTTGCACTTTGAAAATATGAATATTCTTTTAGCTAATTATTAAGTTATTTTTTTGATTTCTTATGGATTCCCATGAATTAATACATAGCAACCATCGAGCTGACTCGTTTAACCGATTGCGATGTTTCCGAATCACAAGTGATGCTTTGGAGAATAGTCTTTCGGTTGGGACCGATGTAGCTGAAATCGACAAAAAGTCGCGAGCCATTTTCGCCAAAATTGGAAATTGCAGCTCGTGACGTTTCCACCAGTGCATCTCTAGGTTCTTTCAAGTACTGCTCAAGTTCTTTCTTCGATAATTGAGAACCCGTCGAAGAGGATGGAGGTGAATACAATTTGTTGAAGTATATGGCATCTTCATCATCATGATCCTCTTCTCTTGTATCCATTGGTTCGTTTACAGGTTCTCGCAGTCGATACTCTTCATACAAGCTTTCAAATTTTTTTAAGTCTTCATCCTTCATTTTCCTTCCCCAAGACGTCAAATCGAATGTCTCAGCTTTATGTTTTGGATCCAAAATTAATGTTGTGCAGTATATCCAATTGGTTTTTATATAATGCTTAACATTTTATCTCTAGCCACTTGGAATCCCAAAATAAGTTGATCATCAACTTCAGAGCGGGAAGTTTTCAAATCAAGCTAGGCCGTCATTGCTTCTATTCTATCCAAGAAAAATTTGAATGGAACGAAAATATGTAAAAATAAGTAATTTTCCTTTGAATTTCAGCCATGTGTTAACCTGACATTGGGACACAGACTATGTACTCTATGAATATTTTTGTAGGTCCTTTTTTTTAAACAGTGATTTATTTGTTTTTTTATGTATATCGTTGAAATATAGTAAAGAAAACTGACAATTCGACATGTCAACTTATATTGTTCCAAGAAAAGCAAATGTTGACGCTGTTACAAATATTTAATCTCATACAGTTACTGTGAAAAATAATTTTTGGTTGAGTGTTGCGTATTAAGTCTTGGTCTTGCATAGTTGGTATTAGTGTTGTTCTTGTTCATTCTGTCTTGGTCTTGGTCTTGCGAGTCGAAGAATGGTTTTGGTCTCGGTCTTGGTCTTGCTTTTTTGCGCTTTAGAGCCTTCTTTTGCTAGCTGGTCTGCCATTTCATTCCCTTCAATCTCCTCATGTGCCGGCATACATTTTAGAGACACTTTGTTGTCTATTGCCAGCATGTTAAGGGATTCTTTACAGTTTTTCACCAGTTTAGACCTAGTTGTTGGATTCCTGATAGCTTTAAGCAGAGCCTGGCTGTCAGTGAAAATTATAATTTTTTGTCCTAGAAGTACCTTGTATCTAGCATTATTTCTCACTCGCTCTCTATTTGTTTTTGTTAGTTTTTACTTCCTCTATTTTCAAACGGCAAACTAGCACGAATGAAATATTTTAATTGAACAAAGTTCAGTTTGTTCAGTTACCATGAGCACTTAGGAATATTCTTATGACTGCAAAACATTCATCTATATGTAAATTAAAAACTTCGGATGCGAAAGAAATAACGAGGATGTAGAAATAAATATCCATCAGGCTATAAATTTTTCTTGCATGAAAATTCGTTTCAGCATAAGCATTAATTTCCTCCTAATACTAGAGAAGTCATAAAAGAAAATTGAAAAACGTTAATAAATATACCGATACAGGATTATTGGGATAGTATTGTCAACATCATGTTCATTGCATAAAGTCCTAATGGTCTTCAAAATCGAGAGAGACATTATTTAACGTATAAAACTAGCGAAATGTCGATAAATTTTTCAATCTAAATAATGAAATTGATATTCCAATATCTGTTGCATCCTCCTCTTCCATACACATACGAAAAAACATGGATTTAACAACATCCTAATCACCTAGTATATATATGCTATAAATTGGATGTTTTTTATCCCATGTAAGCCTTCGATTGCCATTTTGCGAAATACGTATAAATGCATAAATGCTTTCTAGATCCGCTTTTTGGGGTGGATCAGTCCCCTTCATTTCATTATTTTCTGGCTCTTTTTTTTCCATAGTCTCCTATCCCTCGTTTTTTCTTTCCATCTGACGATTCCTATCCTTCTCAAATCCTCCTCCATCTCTTTCAGCCACTTAGATCTGGGTCTTTTTCGCCTTCTCTTACCACCTAGCTCCCACTGTAGCATTGAGCAAGTGGCTGCTCGATCACCTTGTCTCCATACATGTCCGAGCCATTTTATTCTTTGTCTCTTTATTCTGTTTACTATATCTTCCCCGTTCATTTCTCTCAGTATTTCATGATTCATACGTTGTCTGTATTCATTGTCGTCGGTTTTTATTGGCACTAGAATTGTTCTCATTATTTTTCGTTCTAATATCCTCAACTCCTCTTCATCTCTTTTTGTCATAATCAACTCTATATACCAATTAAAATTAACTCCTCCCCAAACTACCTGCACTGCTTTTATATTTACGCGTGGGTAATTTTCTGCATATTGTGCTAACCAAACTAAACGTCTAGATCACTAGTTTATGCAATTACGCACCACTAATAGTAGTTGGTGCAAGTAGCAACCATAATAAAGTTAGTTATCGGTATCTACAACTTAGAGCGCAAAGATAATATTTATTAATACTCAATGCAGTGGTGGAGCGCTGCTGAGAACAATGAAGATAAAATTATCAGTGTCAAGTAGGTTTGTTCCAACAGTAATAAGAAACTGTCGAAAGCTGTCAGATTCTAGTCGACAATCAGTGATAAGTAAACTCGGTGTTTGCTTTGATCACTTATTTTCCTATTATTGTTGGAACAAACCCAGTATAAAAAATTATGGGGACATATACCGATGAAAGCGTTGAAGATGAAGACAAATAAGCATTGTTAGACAAGGAGCTCTCGTCCAGGCTCCTGAAACTGGGTAAGAGAAATTTGGAGACAGTCACTGCACTCCGAGGAAGCATTTGCACAGGATGGGCACTGTTGGTGAACCTATGTGCAGAAAATGTGGAGTCTACGATGAAACACCTACTCACATACTCTGCTTCTGTGAGAACTCACAAGGACTCAGGCGGAAGCACTTTTGGAGTGGAAATAACATAACCACCACAACTACTGAAGATCCCTCCAGATAAACTGGTGGCCTACTTTTCGGAAGAGGTGAAATATTGGTATTACCCTCGACAGGAAACTAACATGGAACTCTCATCTACACAGCTGAGCAAAGAGATCATATGTGGCTTATGAGCAGTGTTGGAGGACAGTGGGACGCACATGGGGTCTGTCACCCTATGTGGTCACCTGGATCTACACTGCAATAATAAGACCCATGTTAACGTATGGAGCAATTGCATGGGGACCGAAGATTCTACAAGCAACGGCCATCCACAAATTTGTTTAAACATCACAGGAGCCATAAGAACAACACCAACCGCAGCAATGGAACTAATTACTGGTCTGACTCCTCTGGACCTGTACGTCAAGGAGGTTGCGTTAATGGCCATGGTACGATTGCGCACGGCTGGTGTGAACCCCGAAGTAGGAGTGGGCCAATTGAGGTTAAGCCTATTTCAGGAAGCGCTCACTGTGCTACCTCTGCTGCAGGCAACCAACGATGCAATTGAACCCAGGTTTTTTTAACAAACCCTACTAAATTCAAATAAAACCAAACACAGAGCCAGATGCTGCAAATGCAATACGCATATATACAGATGGTTCAAAAATGAAAGAAGGCTCAGGATGTGGAGTTCACTCGAGAGCACTGAGCCTAAAGATTAAGTGGGGAATGGGAAACAATACGACAATTGCGGAACTAGCCAAACGTTACACCCATGCTCAATCCCTTAAGAGATGGGATGGAATCAAAGGATGCAGTCTTGCTAGGATCACCCTGGGCGACCCTGCGAAGCTGGCACCGAAGAAATATTTGGCGATGACTAGGAAAAACCTACGTTTCACAGTAGGATTTCTGACTGGTCACTGTCAACTAAGGAAACACCTCCATACTATGGGGCTAGTGGACACACCTCTATGCAGGATGTGAGAATAGTAAGATGAAACTGTCAGGCATGTCTTATGCGAGTGTCAGGAGTTATCGTCAATAAGAGAGTGTGTGTTCGGTGAGTCTTGGCCTACACCTGCCGATATAAAGGAGATGTCTCCTAGTGACCTGTCCACCTTCCTGAGAGGGACAGGATGGACAATGACCTAGGAGGACAACTCCTCGGGAGGATGTACAATGGGTCACATGTGGCCTAAGTGCTGTGAGCCTACACACTCACCCTTCCTACTCTACAGATACAGATAAACTGGTGGCCTTCTGGGAGGAAAGTAGGTAGATAACATGGGTGATGGTACAAATATTCAGATCAAGTGCCTGGCCTGTTGAACCCAACCCAAACGTATGAATGAATGAATGAAATATTGTTAAATCGCAGTAAATTTAAGACTGAAAGGGATTATATTGGATGTCACCCTATCGCGAGGGTTAAAATTCAAATCAACTGTCCTTTAGGTCCTCCTTTTATAGGAAGGGTTGTGGTTTTTTTCTCCTCTATCGTCGAAGCCCTTAGACTAGTCAATCCTTCACAGTACCATGGTATCCTTTCCTCATCTTCTTAGTAGAACATTCGCATAGTTGTGTCGGCGTACACTTCTTTGCCAGGATCTTACTGGTGCCCCTATTATTTCTCAGTAGGTATCTCTGTCTCAATCTAGTAAGTAGCAATTTCAAGATATCGGCAGGCTTTAGCTTATGTGAGTACTCCACTATTCCCGGGCCTGTTTTTTTTTATATGAAATTAGGATTTTTGCAGAGCTTTCGCTATACCACAAAAAGGTTCTTGATCGATTGGAGCAAGTTGTTCTTCTTTCAGGGCAAGTGAATTCAGAGCACTTGTGTTCTTTTGTAGGGTTTCCAAACAGTTTTGAGCGAGCTGATTACTTTTATAGCAAGTTATCTGTAAAAGTATATGTCTGAGAGCTGTCTGTAGTTCCACGGAGTAAGGAACTGTCAATTCAACTTCAATAATATGAAAATTTTTACATTGGAAACAGTTTTTTTTTAAGTCACAATGGTCTGTTTGTAACTAGGTATATGTTTTCTAATTACTAGAATTTGAGGAAAATGATTCCCACATTCCACTCCAAATTTGAAAAAAAAATGTTGACATGCTGTCACGGCTCTGCAAATAAATAGTTCACCATCTAGACAATAAAGCAACTAATATACATCTGGAATTAATTTGTCAAATCTGCATTAAACTCGGATTAAGATTAGCGATGCTTAGGAGCTTGATGACGATTGTGTGTGTTAGTAGAGCTATATTCATCGAGTTTAAAGTCTAGTTAAGAAATAATTTCGTAGTCTTATCAGAGTCGAAGTTTCTTAGAAGAGTCTGGTGTGTAGGGAAGTTAATTTCGTTAATTGTATGGAAAATCTGGCGCAAGATGTTATGTTAATGGATCTTCTTTGGATCACCGCACAGGAATAATAAATTCTACTAATTATCAAAATATTGAGATGTCTAATAATTTGTAGAATTTGGTTTTTGTTTGTGGGATAAAAGTGAAAATGTAGTGTTTAGATATGCATTGATAGGATAAGATTGATCTTTTTATAAAAATGTGTCAATATAATTACCTAACAATAATTAGTAGATAATAATTGGACTGTCAAATGTGATAGATTAGGAAGTTTCTTGTCAATGATTTTATAAGGAAATAGAAGAATAAAGCATCGTTCAAATGATAATTTGGGTCTTAAGTTAAAATGAACCAATAAAAAAAGGGGTGGAAAAATAATGGAGGAGTGTTGCGAAAATGAATGACGAGAGAATTTTTGGATATTTTGAGAAGAAAGGTAATTTTCTCGATAACAGTGAGATATATGACTTGAAGGAATAAAAATCTAATATAGAATCATGGAATTATAAATGGGAATGAAAAATAGCTTAGATAAATAAAAATATTAGAAGATATTTACTGAATTTAATGAAAATAGGATAATTGACAAGAAATTTCTTATGATAATATATGGAGATTTATAATTATACAAGGAGAAAAGAAATAGGGAAGTACCTAAATTTCAATTAATTAGAATTTACATAAATCTCTCATCAATATAATAAGAAAATTAATGACATTTGGAACTTATTTTGGACATCAAAATTAAAGGGTGCTCATTGTAGGGGAAAGTGTTCATTTATAATAATAATAGACTATGAGCCCATGGGACAAAAAGGTGTCGCGATTTGAAACAGCAGCAAACCCATTCAGAACGATAGTTCATCATGCCACCATCGGTTCCAGCACTATGGCGTACATTTTCTCTTGTGCAGAAAAGCGCAGTGGAAGACTGAACATTTTATTTTCCACCCCCTGAAACCGAGATATGAAACTATACGCTGTTTGTTACATTTGATAGTAGAATCATAGGAGATCGGTCCAAACTCTATGACGTTCAAAAACAATCGTTTGGTACAGCCTGACAGCCTGGGACAACCAAATAAAAACAAATAAATAATATCCAATGAAATAAAATCAATACAGTAGATTCCTTTAGGCTATAAATTGCCACCAAGTCAATGTCAAATGATTCTAGACTATATATACACCGTGTCCCAAGTTATCGGCCATTTGTCGAGCATTTTTCCTGCATTCACCATAAACCAATAGCATATCAATGTATTCGTCCTCATAATTTATCATAGTTGGAGAATTTAAGACCTTTATAGGTGCTATTTCCATATCAACGTTATCCGAAAAATATTCCAGATTCGTTTCAAGTCTACTAAAGTTATGCAAAATGAACTCCACAATGTGGTTTCTGGAGAAAAATTTTTGCAAATTTGACAAAAAAAATTCTGTTCTGGTAACTCTCAAGGAATATAAATGATTGTAAACGAATCTGGATCTCTCAACGAATACCTACTTATACATGTATTATAACGGAAATGATTTACATATAGAAGTAACTTATTTCTTCACGCGCCAGGATATTGAAAAAGCAGATTTCATTGGAAAATATAAATTTCATTATTATAAAAAAGATTTCCATTTGAGCATTATGGCGGATCTTTACATTACATACCTACATTGCCGTCCAACGGAGGGCTGAAGTAGTTTTTTTTTCAAGAATTTCGTCCCGAGTTCCTTTTGCTCCAAGACTCACAAACACTAGAAAATGAATAGAATTATCAACACATTTATATAGAGTGATCATTCGAATTCCGACACATTTTATGAGATATCGAGAGGCAGTTTTGTATTTTTTTCCTAGACTCCAGGAAAAAACTTAGGTTTTTTGGAGATCAATAGCTTGGACATTTTAAATGAAACACCCTGTATGTTTTTGTACCGTCGGATAGGCTGAAGCTTCTCCTTTTTATAAATATTTGGTTTTATAGCAATTCAAGGTGTTCTTGAGGAGCAGATTATCTTTAAAAGATAGACTGAAATTCGTTGACTACGCTTGCATAAATGTATTGACAAGAATGGTGGCACATTCAAAAACTTTTGTATTAAAGAATTTATGTAGGTTAATTGAGCACATACCTACATATGATTTTGTATTTTGTTTTTAATAAATTGTTCTGTTTGATCTGATTTCAACATCAATAACTTAATCCATATAAAAAAATTTCTTATTCCTGAAGCCGTTCAGCTTCTCGATGTCATGACTAGTTCAGAAGTTATGCGCTGACAAAAATGTACGGAATTACTGTAGTCAACGAATTGCAGTGTATCTTTTAAAGATAATCTGCTCCTTAAGAACACCTTGAATTGGTATAAAACCATATATTTTCAAAAAGTAGAAGCTTCAGCCTATCCGACGGTACAAAAACATACAGGGTGTTCCATTTAAAATGTCTAAGTTATTGATCTCCAAAAAACCCAAGTTTTTTCCTGGAGCCTAGGGAAAAAAACAAAATTGGCAACAGCGTGAAAAAAAATTTCTTAATTCCTGAATCCTATCAGTCAAAAACCGCCTCTAGATATCTTAATCGGTTTCTAAGTTATCGGCTCATGAAATGTGTCGGAATTCGAATGATCACCCGGTATATAATGATGTATTCGTAGAAGGGAAAGGAAATATAAACATTGCATTCACCCTTCCCCTCCAAATTAAATAAAATAATACTAAACCAAATTGCAGACCTACGTAAGACGTTCATCATAACTAGTTAGCTCTTTTATTCTTAATTATCTACAGTTAGGCTAGTTATGCTTGTTGGCATAGATGGTTTGTAACAAGTTTAAAAGCCAGATTTTGAAATTTTGACACGTATTTAAAGGCGTGTGGACTGTGAGTCCCATCCCGTAACAAGGGGTAAACCGCGACCAAAAATTGTGTACACCCCATTAACATTGGTCCTTAATTGTCCCATTGGTCCACTAATTTGTCTCTATTGGTCCTCCATTTGTCATAATTGGTCCCCCATCGGTCATAATTGGTCCCCCATTGGTTATAATTGGTCATAATTGCATTACTCAGAATATCATCGGAGACATCGTCAGAAGAATCCCCGTTCACCTCATATTTATCTGAGTTCTCGGTATCGGTGGAATATATATTTAGCTAAGGGCCTACGATGGTTGATACTTCCCCTTCTGAGTAAAAGCAAATCCTTTTGAGCATGCATAGAAAAAGTCAAAATATAGAGATTTAAGAACAGACCCACCTCGAAATCTTGTGCATGCACCCCCACCACCTTCTCAAAGGGGTGATACGCGCGGCCTCATGTTTTATTTTTTTTCTCGAAAACGGTAAGACATAGAAACTTCTAGTTTTCGCCATTCGAAAGGTGATTAAATTCTACACTTCCCGGTTATTTTTCTATTTTCAAATAATGCTTCATTTTTTCGTTATTCAGAAAAATGTGGTAGCACACTGTTTTGCTAAGTAAGTTTTTCGGGTATTACTCGAAAATGGACCATAATACGAAAATTTTATAGGAATACAAAATTGAAGATCACACAATTTCCTATCGAACGGTATATAATAAGTTGGGATTGTTTTTTATTTATCGCATCCAGTAGCGTCCGAACGTTAGGGTTTCGGACAAATTGTAGTGCAGCGCCTTACAGGTTAATTTTGTTTTTTTCAAAAACGGTAAGACATAGAAACATCTGGTTTGCGCAATTAGAAAAGTGATTAAATTTCACATTTCCCGGTTATTCTGATATTTTTTGATAATGAAAATATTCCAAACAAGAAGGATCAATAAAACTCAAAGTTCAAACCACAAATTTAAATATTGTCCACCAAAAGGACAAAATGTTCAGCAACTAGTTTCGGTATTATACTCATTTGTTTTTGAAAAAAACTGTTGTTTCTATATCAAATACTGGAATGATTAGTTCTAGGTACTGTTTTATTTTATTATTTACGTTGTAGACCCCGATATTATTATCTAGTTTTTTTTTCAAACTCAACAAAGTATATTAAAAGTGTTCTATTTTATATTTTATAAGACAAGTTCAGTTTTTTTGTCGAATATTTTCATAACTCCAAGAGTTCATCCATTTTTCAAATGTGGTTGTAAAAAATCCAAACAAGAAGGATCAATATCAATCATAAACCAATAAATAAATAATAATAATAATATTAGTATTAACTAATTACAGCATTCTTTTGTTTGTCATATTTCTACTCACCTCCAACATTAAATGCCCTTTCATTGCACATTAGAAGGTGCATTTATCAAGGTGGTTTTGTTTGGGGTCAGTTGACAAAGACTTTCCAAAAATTACCATGTCTATCTGATTGTGGATGGTCGCTCGAAAATAATAAATGGGTGCCAATTTGGACCACCATAGAAAATACTAAATTACTTACAGAAACTTTGATTAAATGTTATTGCAAAATGTGTAATCATAGATGTAAATTAGTTCATACTTCATATTATTTATTTATTTGTTTATTAGAAAAATGTTTATGTTTTTCAGTAAATATTCTTCTATATTATACTCATTTGTTTTTGAAAAAAACTGTTGTTTTTATATCAAATACTGGAATGATTAGTTCTAGGTACTGTTTTATTTTATTATTTACGTTGTAGACCCCGATATTATTAGTTTTTTTTTTCAAACTCAACAAAGTATATTAAAAGTGTTCTATTTTATATTTTATAAGACAAGTTCAGTTTTTTTGTCGAATATTTTCTTTTTATAAATAAATAAGATACTTTCTGCTCCGCATTTTGGCCCGAAACCCTTACGTTCGAACGCTACCGGATGCGATAAATAAAAAACAATCCTAATAACTCATTGTTATTATATACCAATCGATAGGAAATTGTGTGATCTTCAATTTTGTATTCCTATAAAATGTTCATATAATGAATCATTTTTGAGTAATAGGCAAAAGACTTACTTAGCAAAACATGCTGCAGCCATATTTTTCTGAATAACGAAAAAATGAAGCATTATCAAATAATATTAGAATAACTGAGAAATGTAAAACTTCATCACTTTTCTAATGGCGCAAACCAGATGTTCTTATGTCTTACCGTTTTTGAAAAAAACAAAATTAACGTGTAAGGCGCTGCACTACAATTTGTCCGAAACCCCAACATTCGGACGCTACTGGATGCGATAAATAAAAAAATAATCCTAACTTATCATATACCAATCGATAGGAAATTGTGTGATGTGTGATTTTGTATTCCTATAAAATTTTCGTATTATGATCCATTTTCGAGTAATACCCGAAAAACTTACTTAGCAAAACAGTCTGCTACCACATTTTTCTGAATAACGAAAAAATGAAGCATTATTTAAAAATAGAAAAATAACCGGGAAATGTAGAATTTAATCACCTTTCGAATGGCGAAAACTAGAAGTTTCTATGTCTTACCGTTTTCGAAAAAAAAAAATATGGCCGCGCGTGTCACCCCTTTGAGAAGGTGGTGGGGGTGCCTGCATAAGATTCCGAGGTGGGTCTGTTCTTAAATCTCTATATTTTGACTTTTTCTATGCATGTTCAAAAGGATTTGCTTTTACTCAGAAGGGGAAGTATCTGGCCATTTTTTGTCTCGTAGGCACTTAGCTAATTTCACTGTCCTCCTGCCCCTCGCCATCGCTGAAACTAGTTGTTCTTCTTCGCTTTTTTCGAAGCTTTTTTTTTGGTTTTTACATTCGTTTTCAAAGTTTTTCCCGGAACTTTCAGATTTTTCTTTGTGTTACCTTGTACACCACTTCGGGTTCCAGTTTTCAAACTCTTGTTAGAAGCAATTGAGAAATTGATAGATGTGCCAAGCTTATCGATGGTGACTTTGCCATTTGATTTGTCAAGAAGCCAACAAAATGATGACTTTATTAATATTACTGTTTCACCTGTGAGATCCGTTTTAATAAACGGAGATTTTTCGAATAAAGTGCCTTCCGAGTCCCTTAATTGATCGAAAACAAGTGCAAGGTAAGCGTTCGTACGAAAGATTAATAATCTGCAGAATAAATGAGCGCTACCACTTCCAGTTTATTGGTTATAAAGTTTTATTTCACTTTAAGGGGAATCTATCGGCAGCGATTTGACAAAATATCGAAGTATTTTTGGCAAAGCATTTTGAAGTAATGGATTTATTGAAAATTAGGAAAAAAATATATCATGTAGTTTAATGTTGAACTTAGAGTTCTCATTGAATAAAAACTTTGAAATGCTAACCAAATTTTGTTGAAAAAAATATAATAAATACACATATTAAGCAAAGTTTAAGCCCTTGTAAAGAATCAAATATGGATTGAATGGAAAAACTAATTTATAAGGGGTCTAATTTGAAGCTTTATGAATACTATATAAAAATCTCAGAATTCTCAAATTACTTATTACCGTACAATTCCTTATTGAAATTCGGTTGCTACCACTGAAATATCGGATAAAAATCCATCTCTCGCTTTTCTATCCTTCTATGACTGACATTGTCTCTCTGCTTCGGTAGTCGCGTGCCGTTCCATTGTTGATACAACGCTCGCCGGTCTCGGCGGTCTCCCAGTTCAGTACTGACGAAGCTTATAGAGAGGCACGTGAACCAAAATCCGCTTGGACCGCTTGGCTACCTACATGTTGCGGAGCTTTCATATTTCTAATAACATTTTCGTTATGTGAACTTAAACGTGAGGACGTAGGGAAACAAAAAAATATACAAAGCATAATTGTGCAAGGTCGAATTTGGTAGATGCCCCTTAACGTTTTATAGCAGCGTTAAAGATTTAAATGTGTCCCTCTGTAATTTTTTTTGTATATAGGCAACTTATCTTTAAGCCCAGAATATGTGGTATAATGTATGACCAATACCATGTATAAAAATTTCTGTTTACTTCGGGGACTTCCCCGTATGTTTGAAGAGTCAAGGGAGACTGGGTCATAATGGAAATATCACCATTGATTTGACACTGTCACCATAATCCAAGTTTATTGGAAAACATGGAAACGCTATAGCGACTTATCGAACGAACTGGTGATCAATCAATTTTAGCACTTCCAAACATACACCTTTATGAATTTATTTTGTATAGGGGCTTTCTGGAATAATACAGGAGATATGGGGACTTGAACCTTGAACAAATATACTGCAAACTGATAAAAAGCAAAAAATGTTATATTGAGAAAATCAGAAACAAAATCATGTGTTTATTCGGTGGACTGAGAAATCACTTTAGGTTAATTTCATATAAGCAGCATTTGAAGCATTTAAAGTAGATTTAATTAGATTAGATTTGATGAGGTTGCAAATCGGCCTATTCCACTTTTCAGATCTATTGTTCTCTGAATCTATATTTTCCAGCACGACTCCTTTCAAGTGTCCAATGAATGAATGCTTTCGATAATTATTTACAAAAATTCATTTCACGCGAATAAAGTGCTACATTGAAAAAATCTCAATTAATAAACCGCACAATCCTTATATACATACAATACATCCACTCTAGAGAAACGTTTTCGAGTTGGATAAAACTTTTTTCATTAAATTTTCAACTCGGTGCGATATCAACCACCAATCGTACCTTTTTTCTATTTCACAAATTTTTTTTCCCACTCCTAATCCAGTTTTCCATTATTGTACTTTGATGCTTTTGTAACAAGCGTAACTTTTAAATGTCTCTATTCCCACCTAACCCAGTTCGGAGTAGTTTTGTTTAATGGCTTTTTAAAAACTTTTAACGATCTTCATTGCAGATTTCTTATGAATTTCTTTATTCAAATTAAGAGAATTTCCAATATTATAACAATAGTTCCATATTTATTTACATAGAGCTTTATTGTGTTGTATGAGCATGAGCTGGAGGAAAAAAAAGTACATGATTCACTGGCATGTTGTTTATCATATAACTCAACTGATTGCTGTACTGAAGTCTGTCATATACTTTAAATAAAATATAATATAAATAATTTACAATGGACTAAATTGAATGTGAATTTATTGATGTGAATGCCCATTTGTATACTTCATCAGCATATACAGTGTTATCCATTTTGTTTGGAAGCACCCCTGTGAAATCCGCATTTCTCAACCGATTTTGATTTAATTTTTTTTGTTAGATTCAGTATTAAAAAGAGTGTTTTGGCGCAAATTTTCATAGCCTAATTACTATTTTCAAGGCCCTCCATGTTAATTTTTCTTTGCCCAAAAAAGACAAAAGTACATTAGGTATTTTTTTCTTTGATATACCCAACACTGGATTCAGAATCATCACAAATGTGAGCTACGAAAATTTTATAAAAAAATTTCATTAACGACAAAGTTATTACAACATTAATTTGGAAAAAGTGGTATTTTCATTAATTTTTTACGTAGAATGTAGACAAACTTTTGAAATGGCAACATGGTAAACAGAAACTAGGACTCAAACATATTGCACAATGAAAATTCGAAGCCGATAACTAAACCCGTTCTGGAGTTATAGCTTCTAAAAGTAATGTTAAATTGTGCAAAGTAGTCTATGACAATACCGTATTGAAATTTTTTGCCTGCAATTTTTTTTAAATACGTTTGTTCACTGCTCCAGTCTCAATAAATACTTTTGTCCACGACCACCTAATAATAAGTCAATATTTTACCTCCTAACTAAAGGTATATGGTACCCATATATCAACTGTCGTGAATTATGGTTCGTAATACACTGTAGTGTATTATGGTTCATAATTCACGACTAGAGATGGGGGTACAATATGAAATAAACTATTAAATCTGTGTATTTTGTTCAGGAAATTTGTTTCTGACATATATCGTATCTATAAAATATTGTAATTTTTAGTATTGATACTTTTCATAACGATATTTTCTAATATTAAGTATTTCAAAACAATATATTTATAACGGTACGTTGTATTGATACTTTCTACAGTATCGCTCATCTCTATATGTGTCAAATTATTTGAAGTAATATGATATGAAGTAATATGCCAAATCGCTACTGACTTTTATTTATTAATAAATAAATTAAATAAATAAAGTGTCGTGGACAAAGTATAGTATTCTACTCGCAATTTATGGCCATAATTCACTGGGTGACTTGCGCCCCTCGCCTGCGGCTCGTGACGCAAACGTCACCCATCGTGAAATATGGCTATCATAAATTGCTCGTTTAATAATATACTATTTTAATTATGTGCACTACAAAGCAGCAAATACGGCAATCTGGATGTCTCCGATTATCTATTTCTATTACTTCTCGTTCACTTCTGTCATTGTAACCACAAAAAAGTACAATTTCGACTTAGTCTTGAATAGTTGAATAGTTGAATATTTGAAACATTTAGTACTTACTATTTCATACAAATGTTACTGACTGACATAAATAAAATTTCAAAATCAGAGCCTACTTGCGACTCGTTGATTTCATTTTGTTAATAGATAGATAGATAGATAAATTTTATTGTAATAAAAGAATTTACAATTCTTATTACAAGAAGTTCGGTCTTCACATACCAAAGTGCGAAAACGAAACAACAACAATAATAAAGGAGGAAAAAACTAATTAAAATATACTTAATTTAACAAGAAAAAAAAAAGTTCAAACAGAGTAAATATCTCATTCTTCTAGTACAAAGGCCCTCAGCTTCAAAATATTGTTAATAAGTGAAATTATTGAGCACAATTTTACATCACTTTCAGAAGCTATAACTCCAGAACGAGTTGCCATGTTGCCATTTTCAAAAGTTTGTCTACATTCTACGTAAAAAATTAATAAAAATACCACTTTCTCCAAATTCATGTTGAGATAACTTTGTCGTTAATAAAAATTTTTTCATGAAATTTTGGTAGTTTACATATGTAGTGATTCTGAATGCAGTAGTATAGTCATATTTGAGAAAAAAGTTGCCTAATGTACTTTTGTCTTTTTTGGCAAAGAAAAACTACCATAGAGTTCCTTGAAAATAGTAATCAAGCTATGAAAATTTGTGCCAAAATATTGTTTTTATAGGGAGTCTAACGAAAAAAAAATGAAAACAAAATCAGTTGGAAAATACGGATTTTACGGGGGTGCTTTCAAACAAAATGGCTCACACTGTATACACATCTGCCCTAGGTCAACTATCCTTTCACGTGATCTCTTACTGTCACGTACATGACCTCACATGTCTATTTACCATTCGACAACTATGAAACAATTGATAACTGCATTGTTTTTAAAAAAGACATAATTACATGGAATTATTTGATAATAAACAATTCCAATGGATTGAATATTTGGTTTTCTCTCCCATTTCCCAATCTGTGTACAATTTTCTGATATATTATTCATTTCAATGATACTTTTTCGTTCATTATTATATTCTCCTCCAGCGGATTAGTGCTCTTTAAACTTTATGGGAACAGACCCGAAGAAAATATCTCAGCATTTCCAAATACCCGACGACAAGGAATATAGTCGCAGATTTCAATCCCCAAAATCTTTTGATAAACCAAAGAACCTACGCAATGACTTCGTTCCCCTATTAGAGACTGCGTTTTCTAGAGATCTAAATCCCAGATTATGTACCATCGAAAGATAAACTTTGCCAGATAAACTTTCCACTTATTTTGTCTTTCTTTCTCCCACGAACCTCTCTACGGGATTGAACTGAGGAATTTATTATTCAGTACTCAAATTTAATACTAGGTTAAGCTGAAAATATATCTTTGTTTGGAAAGAAGAATAATAATTGTAGTGGCTGGAATATTTTAGATAG
Organism: Galerucella pusilla; assembly: GCA_910591695.1. Taxonomy (NCBI): domain Eukaryota; kingdom Metazoa; phylum Arthropoda; class Insecta; order Coleoptera; family Chrysomelidae; genus Galerucella; species Galerucella pusilla. Next base: position 226 of record CAJUYI010003650.1, on the reverse strand, counting down.
ACCGTAGCTTTGTGAATGGTTATAAAGTCAAAAAAAACTGTATAGAAACCGATCAATAAAAGCTAAGTGGAAATTAAATATAAATCCACAATTTGATCATCTTTGTTAAACATTGAAAGTATTTCCAGCATTTGCATCGTCATAAAGATGATTTTACTCCGTTTTGCGTAAAATCGACAATTCAGTATATTGAAACACCCACTATATATTATTTCTGTTTTTTTTT
>CAJUYI010003649.1:0-22065 GCA_910591695.1 Galerucella pusilla | reverse complement strand
ATACATTGGAGCTGAAAGGAAGAAAAAATATAAATATACACATATAGGAAAAATGTTCCTGGTTTATTGTCAAAGTCACTGTTCCTGATTATATATATCCAGCCGATTCTTATGTACTGTGGTATGTTTTCCATTTCCTAACGCTACTGTGCAGTTTGGGTCTGCGAATTCTACCACTACATGCGGGCCACTGTATTTCTCACTAAATTTAGTTCCGTTCTCTTTTTTCAGAAGAACAAGATCTCCTTCATCTAATGTTAAATACTTGGCTGTTTTATCCCACGTTTTTTTTCAGTCTACTTTAATTTTACCTAGAATTTCTCTAGCTCTCTTATGAGTTACTTGTAATCTATATCGAATTTCCTGCTCATAAGCATCAATGTTGTATATCGGTTCTATTGTATTCCCTTGTAGTTCATTTGGTAGTGTTGCAATTCTACCGTATACTAACTCAAAGGGAGTATAGTTATGATAAGTGCTGGGAGTGGTGTTGTAGCAAAAGGCGTAATATTGACACCACGTATCCCAGTCTGTATGAGTTTCGTTTATATAGCTCCGAACATATTCATTGTACACTCTATGATTTCTTTCACAGCCACCTATAGTTTGACTGTGATAAGCCGTAGAAATACTGCGTTTAATTGATAGTAATTTTGAAATATTATTTAAGACTTCATTTTTATATTCTAGTCCCATGTCTGTTCTTATTTCTTTCATGAGTCCATATATCAAAATGAATTTTTCAAAAATGGCTCTGGCAACTGTTACGGCCTCTTTATTTGGTATAGGAATCATTACTACATATTTTGAGAGTTCACATTGAATAGTTACCGCGTATAAGTTTCCCGAATTTGATTTAGTGAATGGACCAATAGTATCGATACATACAATATCAAATGCTTGTTGAGGAGTAGGAGTTATTACTAGCGGTTCCACATGCTTTATCTTTGCCTTATTTATTTGACATTTATGACAAGTTTTTATGAATTCGGCTACTTCCTTTGACATGTTTGCCCATGTATAACCAGATTTTAATTTTTTTATTAACCTTTTTTGTCCACAGTGCCCTCCTAAGAGTGGATCATTGTGGTATCTCTTGATTAAATCAAGTTTTTCATCTGTGTTTGTAATTCGTATTGGTGCGTCACATAACGCAATTGATAGGTGTTTCAAAACTTCATTACCTGTACTTTTGAATTCTTGTTCAGTGCATTTTTTGAATATAAAATCATTTGTAAATAGTTTAACTTTCCTAACATTATTTACAACTGCCGACCTATCTAGTCGGTACAACGCTTGGCCTAGGTCAAGGTTGTTTCCTACAGTTTGCAATATTTGTTCCTTCATCAGCAATTTACCCTTATGTTTCACAGTCATTTGTAATGATGTGGAATTCCATTGTGTAAATTGTAGATTAGGCAATTTTAGCACTTCGACATTATTATTTATTTTAATAACTTTTAAATTAGTTGATTCTGCTTTTTGCGTTTTTATACTTTCTTTGTCAGTTACTAGGTTATTTTTGACCATTGACCTTGTTAATGCTAGTATTTGTGAATTTTCTGCTTGCATTTGTTTTAAGTCTGATATAGTTATTCTGGAAAGAGCATCAGATACATTACACGTACCCTTAATGTATTCTATTTCAAAATCATACTTTTCCAGGTCTAATCTAATTCGTGTTAGTTTAGAAGAAGGATCTTTCATTGCGAATAAATGTTGTAATGGTTTGTGATCAGTTTTCACTAAGAATTTAGGTGCTCCGTATAAGTAGCACTTAAAATAATTTATTCCCCAATGAATGGCGGTTAACTCTTTTAATATGATTGGTTTATTAAGCTCACTTTTATTGAAAATTTTTGACGCAAATGCTATAGGTAAATCTGTCCCGTTGTGATTTTGACATAATATTGCGGAGGCTGCAAAATTGGATGCATCCGTTATTAAAACAAATTGTTTGGCAAAATCAGGATATTGCAGGATTGGCGGTTTAATGAGTGACTGTTTCAACTTATTAAAAGCAATCCCGCAATCTTCTGTCCATTGAAATTTTACGTTTTTACGTGTTAGTTTATTTAATGGTAAACAAATCTCCGCGAATTTCGGGACAAACCTTCTATAGTAGTTGCAAAATGCTACAAATCTTTTCACTTCTTCCGCACTAACTGGTGTAGGGTATTTTTCTACTACTACGAATTTTGATTCATCAGGCTCAACTCCTTTGTCCGAGATTTTATGACCCAAGTAAGTAACTTCCTTACGGATAAATTTACATTTTTGTGGATTTAATTTTAAATTATGACTTCTACATGTTTCAAACACTTTTCTCAAATTTTCAAAATGGTGTTTTTCAGAGCAACCTATTACTATTAGGTCGTCCATATATAAAAACGCCTTTTCTGGAGTTAGTCCAGCGAACGCAATTGTCATCATTCTTTGAAAACTGTTGGGACTTACATTTAGCCCGAAGGGTAGCCTTGTAAACCTAAATGCTCCCTTGTCTGTACTGAATGATGTGTAATCTCTGGATGTTTTATCCAGAGGGATTTGATGAAATCCCGATATTAAATCAACAACCGAAAACCACTTTGCTCTACCTAATTGATCCAAAATGTTATCGATTCTAGGTAAAGGAAATTTATCAGGTATCAACTTCTTATTCAATTGTCTGAAATCTATGCACATACGCCATGCTTTGCTCCCATTTTGGGATTTTTTAGGTACTAATAGTACAGGACTATTGTACACAGATCGTGACGGCTCGACTATGCCGTGCTCTAATAGTTTGTCAACCTGACTATTGATTTCTGACACATGTGCGTGAGGTGTGCGATAGTTTTTTATATATACCGGAGTGTGGTCGTTGACTCTCAATTTTTGTGAATAAAAATTATTTGACGTTATTTGATCGTTTTTTAAAGCAAATACATCAGAAAATTCACTACATAATTTGTTTAACTCATCTTTAATATAATGTGGCATATCTTGATCTATTGCCTCTAATAATTCTTTTTTTCTTACTTCCGACTTCCCGGTCATCGTGTATACATTGAAATTGCTAATACTGATACTGAATATATTATTAGTAGATACATTTACGCTTTCCTCTGTTGTATTCAATATCCTAACATATGGACTATTTCTAGAAACTATTCCTCTGGCTATGAATATGCCCTGTTGTAATTCTTGCTGTTCTACCACAGCATCCTCTTTCAAATCTTTGAAGTGGTCTACAACTCTCATTACCTCACATCTGGGAGGTATTGAGAGAGTATTGTCTATGGGGCTGTTAAAAATTGGTACCGAAAAATAGTTATTGAAATTATTTATTGTCATTAACCAACGTGAGTAATCTAGATTGCATTTAAATTTTGAAATAAAATCTCTGCCTAAAATTGCATCAGCCGGGATAGAAAAGGTTTTTGACACTACATGAAATCTATGCGACACTTCATTATTTTTTTGAAATAATGTGGCATTGATTGTACCCATGGACTTTGTAATTCCAGCTGTTACACCTTTTATATTAATAGTGAGATTATTGTTTATTAACTGAGGGTTATTGACACTAGTTTCTTTGAAAATTGAAATATCTGCGCCAGTATCCACTATGAATGTGCACAGTTTGTCCGATATGTTAGTATATAATTTTACAAAGTTGGAAAGCGTCAAGTCAATGTGGAATATATTTTTCGTTACGTTTAATGGTCCCCCTGTTGTAACTGGGGGTCCGGAAAGTTTCCCGACTCCTCAGCTGCCTCAATGCATCTAACATTCTGAGCATAGTTGTTGTTCCTATGGTTGGTTCTCCAGCTGCTACCCCTTGCATTGGAACCCCTGTATTGATTACCTCTAAAGTTATTATTCCTCCTAATGTAATTATTTGATCGGCTGTCTACATTAAATCTTCCATTATGATTCCTGGCCTGATTGTACCTTGACCCGACATTGCTACTAATTCTGCGCCCATTTACCCTATTGCTCTCATAACTAAGGACTGTTGTTAGCTGATCAGAACGTGTATCCACCTCTACGAATTTTTTAAGGGCCTCTTCTGCCGTGGAAAAGTTACCTGCCTCTAAAATCCACCTAGTTTTCTCCTGATTGGCATTTTTGCTTAACGCCGTGACTGCCGCTTCCTTGGTGTACTTTTCTGCCAGCAATCTCGGCATTCCTTCCGAGATGTACGAGTTCCTAAGAGATTCGACCAGCTTCTCCACCTCTGTTGTGTACTTCACAGCGTCTTTGTTGTATTGCCTCAGATTATTTAATTTTGCTGCCAACAATCCTGAATTTTCACCTTTCACCCTACTCTTAAGAGCGGTTATTATTCCCTCTAAAGTACTTTCATCAGCTATCACTGCTCTGGCCTTGCCTGCCAACCTAGTCTTTACAAAAGCTACTGCTGTGACTGATAACTCTTCAGTAACATTAGTCTTTAACAATTCCAATGCATCCAGAAACCCAAATAAATTTTCGAAGGAACCATCGAATTGTTGGGGTATGAGTTTACATGCTAAATTAATAAAATCTACTTGTGACAAAGGCATTATGTCTAAGGGTTCGCTCTCTTCGCTCTCTATATCCTCCTCAAATTTATTTGTGTCAATTAATTGAACACATGAAATAGGTATTTTATACTTCAACTTTAGCACCTGGAAGGACCTAACTACCCTGTCCCTGACTAATAAAAATTTCGAATTGCACTTTGCTTTGTAATTATTATCAAGTTCATCCCATGAAAGAGCTATGTTACGAGTAAATTCATTAAATAACGAAATCAAATTATTTTTAATTTCTTCCCTGACTGACTCGCTCTTTGGTACTATTGTTTTCAAAACCCGTTTGGATTGATTCTTTATTTCCTCTGTTAATTTATCTAACACTGTATCTAATTTTCCTGGAGCAACAGACATCTAGTCTAGTCGGTGTAAAATAAGCAGCAATTTTCGAGTATAATAATAATAATAGTAATATAGACACAGCAAATCAGTAATCATAAGAATCGGTAGGAATTATATATAATCTTACCACTTGTTACACTATACTGGTTCTGGACTGCGTCAAGTTCCTTCTGATGGTCCTCTTCATGTTGCGCCTGTACATCGCCCAGATGGAAATCATCAATTTCACCACTACTGCTGCTGTTAGTACATACATCAAAACACGAGCTTCTCCAGATACTTGGATTTGGCTTTCTTGTACTATGAAGTTGGAATTCACTACGCCATTCTCCTGTACCTCTTCATGCGTGGAATAGGATTTCCCCATGATAGTTGCTCACCATACAATAGTCTAGCTGAAAATCCTGGCAGGATCGCCATGTAAGGGTTGACGGGTCGTTGTTATTAAACACTTAGTAAAAGTCACTTATATCTTTATTAGACAACTAAATAATTCTAAGTACAAATTACTTTGATCTATCGGTATAGAACCGATCTCGTTGAAGTTTATTGTATTAATCTAATTATAAATATATTTGTACCCGTCTCATCAAAATGTCCAAAACTATGTTTATATTTTTATTTAAGCTTACTAATACTTTTATATCATTGCTGATAGACATATTTATAAAAGTATTAATTAAGCTATTTCGTCAATGACCTAATACATTATACGAGGGGCATTACACACACTTCATATCTTTGTAACTCGCTTTCGGCACCACCAGCAGCCCATTCTTGAGCTTCTGCCTCACTTATTTGAGGATCATTGGGTGCCCTCAACCTGTTAAAAAGCTGGGCTAAAGAAACATCATCTTCTGGTTCGTCATTATCAGTGAGAAATTCAGGGTGCAAATTCTTCCATGATTTGTTAATTAGCGATGTCTTAACATTGGCCCAGCAATTAGCCAAAAGAAAAACTGTGTCCTTTAAAATTATCGATTTCAATGAGTCCATGAGGTTTTCAGAACATAATGCAAGACAGTTAACCAAAAGTGATTTGTGGTAATTTAACTTCACATTTTGTATAACGTTCTGATCCATTGGTTGTATACACGCCGTGGTGATAGGTGGCAGGAATATTGCAAAAATGTGGCCGTCTTCAGAGACAAGTTCATCTGCTGATGGATGCCCAGGACAATTATCCAACAATAACAGTGCCTGAGGAGGCAAATTAACAGACAAAAGATGGCGGTGGACCGCGGGAACGAATTCCGTTTTAAACCACTCAAGAAACAAGTCTTTCGTAACCCAACCATTTTTTTATGCACCATAACAAACAGGAAGACGTGAGGATTTAAATGCCCGTGGGTTTTTTTATTTTCCGACAACAAGCAATTGAAGTTTATGAGTTCCAGCCGCATTTGCACAAGGCATGAATGTCACTTTCATCTTCATCATTTTCCTTCCGGAAGCCGACTGCTCATTGCCAGAGGCTAATGTATGATCTGGCAATAATCGCCAGTACAAACCAGATTCGTCAGCATTGTAAACCTGTTCCGCTGTTAATTTTTTTCTCTAATAACTTTCTGTAACTCTAGTTGGAATGGTCCGATAGCGGCTTCATCATTTGACAGTTTTTCACCGGCCATTTTTAAACGTCTTATTCCGTGGCGTTTTTTAAATTTGTCTAACCATCCCCGGCTTGCATTGAATCCGATATTGGAGTTTGTAATCTGGCGATGCAAAATTCGAGCTTTCTAACAAATCATATCACCACTTACAGGAACATGCAATCGCCTTTGTTGCAAAAACCACGTAAACAAAGCATCTTCTAAAACAGGATTTTCCGATTTCTTCAGTGTTTTTCGTACACCGGGACCACGTTCTGTTAGGCTAACAAACTTCAAGAGTTTGTCTGTTTTTCTTTATGTCGCCTACAGTTGATCTGCCTATACCAAACTTCCGAGCAATGACAGGGTAGCTGTCACCCTTATCTAACATTTCTATAATCCGTAATTTGTCTTTTATTGTTAATGTCGAATGTTCACGTGGCGGCGCCATGATGTTAGCGAGCGCACTTAATTGACACTACGTATTACACGAAAGGCGATAAACAAAAGACTGACGGCAAATAATGCACACGCCGCCGGGCCTCCCCCGCGAATCCCATTGCCCGGTCGGATTACAGCGATCACCGAACAAGCGAGAGTCCGGATTACCGAGGCCCTACTGTAGTTAACTAAAATTAAATAGTACTATATCTAAATTTAAATATGACATATCTAATTATAAACATAGAATAAATATCGTTTTCTATGGTGCCTCTCAATAAAGGCTGGTTCATGTAAAAGCGAATCGCGAATGCGAAATTCGCAAAAAAATATGTCTTTATTTTATTTCAATTCATGTACCTGCGAATGTTTTGACAGGATTCTGGGATATTTATTATTTTCACTAAATAAGCAGTAGTAATACTGAGTGTCACACCAATGAATATATAACCCCAGATTTCCTAACAGTGTAATTTTGTAGTTAACTTTTGGAAGAAAATGAATAAAGATTACGAAAACTTAGATTTGTTTTATTGGCGAAGAAGGCGAGCAATAGCTGCATATTTATTATTAAAGAAGCGACGGAATAGAATTCACAGAACAGTAGACGTATGTGAAATATTTAAATACAGGAAACAACAAGGGGCATATTACAATCTAGTACAGGAAATGCGCCGTAAAGATGAAAAAAAGTTTCGAAATTATCATAGAATGTCAATAGAAGATTTCGATTTTCTGTTAGAAAAAGTATCTACTAAAATCAGAAAGATATACTATGCAAGGGAACCAATTTCACCGGGAGAAATGTTATCGGCTACACTCAGGTATATAGTTAATAATTTTAGTACATCTAAGAAGAACTATATTTAATAATTTATGATTGGCATTGTTCTAATTATTTAAGTAATATTCAAAAATTAAGATAAATATAATATAATTTCAGATTCTTAGCAGCAGGTGTGAGCATGAAAAGTATTTATTACAATTACAGATTGCGAGTCAGTACTGTATCCAATATCATTAAAGATACTACTTAATGAGACATGTTACATTATTGTAAACTGCTGTCAATTTCAGAATATAAGTGTGTTGAGAATTATATTCAAATATGTTACAGATTAAGTCGTTCAAGAAGGATAATCGAGAATTCATTTGGTATTCTTGTTGCAAAATGTTACAAACAGTTGAAAAGATCGTAGGTGCATTGATTTGCTTACACAATTTTTTAAGAAAGCGTGATATCAATAAAACAGTTGGCAGAAGATACTGCCCTCCAAATTATGTAGATACAGAAAGTGAAACGGGAGAAGTTATTGAAGGGGAATGGAGAACTACAGTTCAGAACAGATTGGCAAGTGTACCAAGAATGGGGGGAAATGCATATGCCCAACGAGCAAGTGCTATGCGCTCTGTATTGACACAGTATTTTTTAGATATAGCTCCAATTGACGTACAATGGCTTAAATAAATATTTTTGTCATCAGAATTTAGATTTAATTTTTTAATACAATACAAAGAATAGTAAAAAACTAGTTTTATTTATCAATCTTCAGTTGAATGTTGAGAGTATACCTGGTATACACGGTTTAAAAGTTCGATTTCAGCCTCCATCCTAATTCTCCGTGGCAGTTTGTCGAGTACTCCCTGTATTGTCATCAAAGCAGGACTAATTGAAGATGGTATTGGCTGTGAAGGAGCTGGTTGTTTTAAAATTTCTATCAGCAGTTGATCAGTTTCAACTAAAATAGAAGTAGTAATATCTTAGGTAGGGTGTGTATATTGAATTTTTTTTTTGTGAATAAGTGATCTAAAATCATATGCCTACCACTTTTTTTTTGCCTCTTGCTTCTAGATGGTGTGACATTAGGGCTGATTGGTCTTGATCTTTTGGAGGTGTCTGGTTTTGGTGTTGAAAGGTCCACATCTGTTGTTGAGGTGTTTAATGGTGACAAAAGATCCACATCACTTTGGACTGGTTCAAAATTACCAAATGTTTTTCTATTCAAATTAACATCTGCCAAGAAAGACATGCAATTGAAATGCTTCCACTTCTTTTTGTCATCAACACTTCCTCCGGATGGCTTATATGTTCTAAAAAGAATAAATGAATAAATAATTACAAATAATTACATATCGCTATTATTTGCTTGTAAACTATAAGTAAGTTGTATACATAAACTTACTTTAAATGTTTAAGGAAAGTGTCCTTAAGATTTTTCCATTTTTTTTCCAAATTTTCCAGGGGGATTACTCTGTCAATTTCCTCATACACTTCTCTCCACATCTTTTCCCTCATATCTTTTCCTCTCTCCTTGAGAGGCAAGGTATGGTCCCAAAGAGCAGGACGTGCCTGTACAGCTTCAGACAATTTACCTACAATTATTTCTTCAGAACAACTGGGCCTGGTTTCAATCTTAGCTGCTATGTTACACACGTGATGTGGGTGTTCCTCTAAAGTAAAAAGCGCTCCACATTCTGCACATTCAACAATATCCTCATTATAAACAGTGGCCTAAAATATTTTATAGAAATATATAGTATGATTTTTTGGTATTTAAATGTAAAGAGTAATATAATTAAGTAAATGTATCATACCTCACTTTCATACATCTTAATAATTTACTAAAAACAAATATTTCAATTGCAAACCACACTGATCAATGCAAATTGCTAATAACCTAACTTAAAACACACAAAGACAACAAACTGAATCATAGATAACCCAACTGAATACCAATATAATATTGGTTTTGGTAGGCTCTCTACGCATGCGTTCACAAAAATTCTGTGATATTCGCCAAAATATTGAAACGACTTCAAGATTCCCGCCCCCCAGATTTTGAATAATGCGAATTCGCAAAAAATTAAACTTGACATGTGTCAAAAATTCTACAGTGTCATTATTTTGATATCAACCAATAGGAGTGGTCTTCGCTTTTCGCAATTCGCGATTCGCTTTTACATGAACCAGCCTTAACGCATCTATATTAATTCTATGAACTATGTCATTCGTCAATGAACAATGAAATTCTATGGTCGGAATATTAAAGTAAAAAGTAGCAAGATTAATAATAAATATTGTGATACAAATAGTACAAAAATACCAAAAAAATAACACAATTACCAATAAAATTCACCTACGCAAAAATATTCAAATTTTACAAGGGCTCAGTGAGAAAATCTTCACCAGCAACATCAGACGAAGCAGGGTAAATTGTGAAGAAGCCTCCAAGCCTCACAGCAACACGAAGATGATTTTTATATCTACTTTGGTTATTCCAATAACCAAAAACAGACAACGGCACTTCTTAGAACTGGATATAAATACCCAAAGTATAATAATAAGTAGGTAATTTTACCAAACACAAGTTTGTTGAAACTTGTACAGTTTTTCTTTGGCGAACTCTGCTACATTTCCTCCTGGTAATATCCAGGAAAAACTCGCTATCAAAACTTTTTCTTTCTTTTCAAAGAAAAATCACCAACCTTCCCGTTTTTGCTTCCCAACTCAACAACCACCTTTTATTTTCCATGGTAACCGCACTAAAAAGTTCTGGATTGGATTAGGTACAACAATTTTCATTGGTAAGTTTTTTATTCTTGATGTTTAATTTCTGTCCTTTCACAGATTTCAATAGAAACCTCCAAATTTTATGTTTCCTTATAAATTAATTTGAAATATTTTTACTTGTGACAGAATGCTATCTACAGGATGTTATAAACTTATTGAATAATTATATTTTTACTCTCTAATTGCATTAAATGTATGAATTTATATAGTTAAAGTTGTCAATTTTATACAATTATTTAATTAAAATTTTGGTGTAGATACATTCTGTTACAATATATTATTAAAGCTACACAATTCATCTTCTCTGAGTCGCCAACCTTATTGATTTTGCCAAATTATTGATGGATTTTGCTTTGGCAAGCGTTGTTAATTGTCTGTCATGACTTTTGATCACAGTCTCCACTCTGTTTAACTGAGGTCTTCGCTTAACCTTTTGTACTGGTCTTTTCCTAAGGGGAGGTTGGTTCTCTTTTACATGGAGCTCTTCTTGCTCTACATTTATGAGCTCAAATTCCTAAAAACAATATGTAATAGATATTCTTTGTTAATGTTTTTAATATCTTAAAGTGAAGTAAATTTAATAATTCAAACCTTTCCTATTACTAGCATTTTGGCCATTTTCTTTATTTTTCAAATATTCATTTAAACCCTGAAGAAATTCCTCAACACTAGTTGATGGAGGCCTATAAATACAAGATATGAGGAGTTTTGATCCATTTTTCATATTTAGTTTTATTTGTATTATTTTAATTTGACCTATCGACACAATTTTATGTTTATACTTCCAATGGGATTTTATATAAACAATTACACCGTCGTTTTTGTTGATATCTCCTTCGTTGTATACTAAATCGTAGGAGTGTAATTTAAAGTAAGTGGTATCCAAAATTTTAAATGTTTCAGAAAGAACTATGCGCAGTCGAAATCACTAGAAACTTGATCAAGTAGAACTTTCAAGTAATCCAATTTTTTTGAGACACTTTGTATATTTTGATGTAACACTTTGAATGTATTTGCTTTACCATCTACATTTGCTAAGTATGTGCTTAATTCATCAGTTCGTGAGAGCTCAATTGTATCAAACAAATCATAATTACAATCCCGAATATATTGGTCCATATTTTCAAGATATTTACCTACCTATTTTGAAAGTTGAAAACAATACAGGAATAAATACCTTTAGTAATCAATTCACAGTCCAAAATAATAACATTAACACTTATCTATACCTATAAAAAAATACTCACATAAAAGACTTACTCTGCTAATTATGGATAAATTATTGATTAATACGTGTGATATACTAAAAATTTGTAGCTGTAAAGATCGTTTTACTAGTTGAAATCCAAATGAGGTAAATATTCGTAGGGCAATTTTAATAGTAGATTAAAAAGTTAATACGTGTTATTTAATCTTGGCGATTGTTTTGGTTTTTGTTGATCTTGTAGGTCTTTTATCCTCATCAACTACTGCTGATATTGTTTCTTTATTTTTTTCCTCATTCTTGAGCGTTGATGTAGCTATTAGTTCCGGATAGGAGTAGGCTTTTCCTTCTATGAAAAGTGTTTGTCGATATATATGGGCTTCTTTATTATCCTTTCTTGCTTGCTTGAGGTGTTTAACCAATATTTTATTTTTTTCTCTCTCTTCTTGCGATAGATCTTCCGATATTATTATTTTCGAGCCTTATAGTTTTTTACAGTTTTTTAATACTGCTTGTTTAGTTAAATTTGAGACAAATTGTATTTTTATTTGTTTATTATTCTGAGCTTTTCCTATAGTAAATATCTTATTTATGTCGGCTTTAGTTATATTTATATCAAGTTTTGTCTTTATCAGAGAAATCGAGTGATTTACTATGTCTCCACCCTGAAACTCACTGTTGAAGATCACTATATTATTTGAGCGTAGGTCTCGCTCGATATTTTTCACCTTTGTTTTTAATTCTACGATCTCTTGTTCTATTTTGGTCGTCCTTTCGTCTTCTTTTTCTATTAACTTCTTTATATCTCTTATTTCTTCGTTAAAGTTTCTTGTAATTGTTTCAGTTTGCTTCAAATTTTCTGTTTCTATGATTTTTGTTAGTTGTTCAATAATTTCTCTTGTTTGAGACATGCTGGCTAGTATGAATTTGATCTCATCACCCGTACTAATTTTATTCTGTCCAGGTTGATATATTTAATATAATTTGAATGCACTTGCTTTGTTTATTACTTAAGATTTGAGTTTTTTCTTTTATGGTATAGTTTACTTACAGATTTATATGTTCACTGTTAAAATTTCACTATTTTTTGAGCAGTTTTTACCACTTTTTAAATAAGTTTTATGAAGACCGTTTACTTAGTTTAACACACACTTACTTACTTACTTATTAAAAAAAATAACTTTGAATGTAACTTGATATGGCTGAAAGCAAACCAAGTCCATATTGATCGTTTTCATTATCTACTTTTTCTGGATGATTTGTTACAGCTTCTTCATCATTATTTTCATTGCTAATATTTTCGTCTCGTAGATTTTTTTCGAAATCCAAAGCAGTTTCTGTTGGCGCGTCTATATCGTTGGTTGTATTTTCATTGAGCATCTCATCGGAAAAAATTAAACTATCAAAGTTTGTATCCGTTTGCTCTATGCCGGATATTATTTCATTGTTCAGAAAGCTGGATGATAAATCAATGTTTTCCCCTATGTCTAAAATGTTTTCTGTCAAATGAATTTCTTCTTGTAGTTCTGCTAGAGCTGACTGTAGTTTTTCCTGATTTTCTTTAGCAATACACTTTTCATTTTCCGCACTCATTGTATCTGTATGATTGTCTTGATATTCGTCTTTGAACAGTTTCATTGTCGGGTTTAATTCTATAGAATCACCAGTTAATGTTTCAGAATTATCATTAGTTATTATCGCCTTCAAAGTGTTGGCCGGATGTTTTGTTAAACTCAACAGTTTGAAACCTCTGCTCCTACGATCCATAGCTGATACTCTGAAACAAAATATATATTTTAAACTGCCTAACTACAAATTGTAAAGCCCTTGGAAAAAACTTCCCGGTAAAAAAGCCCCAAAATGCTTTGAAACATGCATAACTCCCGTGAGTTTCAAATCTATCAGCAGTGTGAAAAATGCACAACTCCCAAAGTTTACAAAAATGACATTAATCCAGTCTAATGTAAGTTGACATATTTCAAAAACTTAAATTTATATAGTATGTACTTACTTGATGATATTGAAGCTAAGTCTGATAAAACAACGACCAATTTAAAGTCTGACAAACTAAAAAGCACGACACCGAACAGAGACCGAACACCAACGTATACTTCCTAGGATTTATGCAACTTTCTTACTAATGTAGAAGGGGTAGGACTTATGCGCATTTCATACTTCCGTTTCAAGCGCCATCTAAATACTTTTCAAATAGTTATTCGATTTGAATGTATAGATACGCTGCTTCTCTAACCGATGGCACTAAAAACTAATTTTGTGAAAAATTGGACTTATGCAATTTTCACATTAGGCCGACGATATAGTGTGATCTCCTTTACACAAATTACATTTAATTGAATTGACTGAAAGATTACATTTTACTTCATGTCTAGAAACAAATGGTTTTTTGTAAGAATTTACTGGATAGCTTGAATTATGTGAATAATGTGGTTTTGAAATAGTGAATTGATTTTGCTGCCAATTTTCTAAAGCGTCTGCCTTTTTATTTAAAAAATTGAAAAACTCTTTTAATGTTGGCATATCATTTGTGGGTTGAAACTCTTCCCACTTCTTTTGCAAATTTAAATCTAGTTTAGAATTGATTAAATAAATTAAAAATATGTTACAGCTTTCCTCATCGCTTAATTTTAAATTTTTTAAGGCAGCAAGATGTTTTGACGTTTCATCTATCAATTTTCTATAGAAACTTGCAGACTCTTTTTTGATGTTCTCTGTTTGAAATATAGCCTTAACATGATTATTTGCTAGTATTCGCTTCTTGTCAAATCTTTCACAAAGTGTTTTCCATGCAACTTCATATTGTTCTTCGACAAAATCAATGCCTTCTATAAATTGTTTCGCGTACCCTTCTAAAGAAGTACGTAAAAAATTGTATTTGTTTGAAGTATTTATGGATTCATTATTGTGTACAATCGATAGTTTGTTTTAAAAGTTAACCAACTGTCATAATCTCCTTTAAATGTAGGAAGTTTAATTTTTGGCAAGAAATTATTGGAATTGTCTGTACTACGTATATTATTGGAGCTATTATTCTGTAAGCTAATTTTGCTATTTGATTTAATGTAGCGTTTTAATGCTCCCATAGTATCAAAAAAGTCATTTTCGAAGTTGTACCTAAATTGATAATGCTCTTCTAGCTCAGAATCTGTACATTTTTCCTCTATATCCAACTGGATTGTTTGAAAATCTTCTAAAAAATTTTTATACGTATCAAGTCTGAACTCAACGTCAGATACGTTTGGTTTGCTATTAAAAATTGTAAAATAAAAAATCCCGATCCCAACATTTTTGGTATATAGATAAAAAGTCGTCTCCTTAAAAATGTAAGAGCAAATTAATCAAAAATAACAACAACAATAACAACAGTAACCTAGTACTTTGCAGCAAATAACACATTTTTTCCATCTCATCCTTTCCTTAACGTACAATTTTCAAAAACAATTTTCTTTAAAAACAGTAAAACACATTTT
The DNA here is from genome assembly GCA_910591695.1 of Galerucella pusilla. Classification (NCBI taxonomy): domain Eukaryota; kingdom Metazoa; phylum Arthropoda; class Insecta; order Coleoptera; family Chrysomelidae; genus Galerucella; species Galerucella pusilla. The sequence continues at coordinate 6,865 of CAJUYI010003649.1, read as the reverse complement.
TTACAAAGATTTATTGAATATAGTAACTTCGGTAATTTGTTCGTCGTTGTACTCCATCCATTTATTAACGTAATCGTCGTCGTCGTTAATGCCCCCCGTATATATAACGATACATTTCTAATGTCCGCTATCGCATGTATTTCCTTCATGGTATAATCTTGATATTTTTTTCCAAGAGAATTTCCATTAAGGAATCCAAACTAAGAAGATATTTAATGACGAAATTTGCATAGCACGAAACGCCATCATCATTTTTCAATACCATAAATTTAGTAGAAAATTGTTTTGAAATTGTCGGTTTTGGTGGTGGTGGTGGCGGCGGAGAAGAAAACGGATGTCGCAATCTTGTTGTTGTTGGTGGTGGTTTTTTTTTTTTTTTTCCTTCCGATCACGCCATAATCCCGAGGAATTATGAAGTGATCGGCCGGAGTGGTGCGGGGGTGGTTGAAATCTTTATGACGCCTGATGTCACCCAACCTCCAGGAAGAGCCCTAAAATTTAATAAATTAGAGGGACTGATCGTGGATGGATGGGAGTCACCACGCAGTGTGTGGACTCACCCACATTTTATGAGCGTTACCACACTAAACACTCCACCCCCGAGGGCTGGAATCCCTATCTCCACCCCGAGGTGTGCCGCCGAGGTCCCCCCGAGACTACCTTCCGGCATTACTTCAGAGGGATGACACTGAATTGATGTTGTTACCTTTTCTTAAACGATCATCTCTTTCCTTTTGGTGGTCATAATATTAGTGGCCATCTCGCTTACAGTTTCCCAGCTTCTCAAGTTCGTCAGCATTTTTTGTACTATATTTTCCGGGGTTAGTGTACCCAGTATACTCTCTGCTTTTGCTCTCTCTTCTGCCCATCTGCCACATTCAAAGTAGGTGTGTTCCGCAGTATCCAATTGGTCGCAGTAAGAACATTCCTCAGTCTGGCTGATCTGGAAGCGCTTGAAATAGGCGCGGAAGCCCCCGTGCCCAGTTAACATTTGTGTTACGAAGTAGTTCGTTTGCCCAAATTTGCGATTTACCCATGGTCTTAGGTCTACTATCAAGCGTTTAGTCCATTCGCCCTTTCCATCGTCTTCACTCCATTTCTCTTGCCATTCTGTATACTTGTTTTTGTATCGCCCTTTGCCATATTTCTGCACCATACAAGATGATGGAATTTACTACCGAGTAGAGGATACGTCTTGTGCCTTCCTTCGGTCCACCGATATTAGGCATAATTTGACCTATGTTTCCTATCGCTTTGTTTGCCTTTTCTGCAATTTTGCGAACATGTGTTCCCATCCTCATATTTTTTTTCCAGATGTATACCTAGATACTTTAGACTATCCTGGCTGGTAATATTTGACACTTCTATTATTTACTATTATTAGTTGCAGATATTCTCTTCTTTAACAATTCAAGTTTTTTTTTCAAATTCTTACATTCTATGTTATTGTTTTCATCATAAATATTCAAAACAATAGGTTTATGATGACTGTATAATGTAGAACCGATTTGGGCAATAATTCTAGAATCACTATTTGCTAAACACCAATCTATAGAAGTTCCATCCCATGTAGTCGGACCTTGCTGGGCAATTAAAGGTATTATACTGTTATTTAAAAAATATTGTTTGATTGACAAATTTTCATTCCAATCAATATTAAAACTACCTACAATTAATTTATCGCCTATAACATTAAAATTTACATGATCCATTAAAAAATCTTCGATTTGGCTCCTGGCAACTTTTGGAGGAACGTGTATCATAAAAACTGTCAATTTATTGATAATGGTATCAATTTCAATTTCGACAAATTGAATCATTTGATTATTATTTGATGATGATGATGATGATGATGTCGTAGTCGTCGATCTGGAAATTTTATTAATCACCTTACAATAATTTCTTTTTGATGAATCATCTTTTTGTAAACATAAAATTCCAAGAGGTTTTCGAATATATGTCGATGATGCTAAATTACATACTACTTTAAAATCATTATCCAACGATGATAAATTATCGTTACATGTTAACCATGTTCCAGTTGAAACAAATTAAATCGGACATTTTAAATTGGGAGTTGGCCATTAAAAGATGCTTGTATTTATTGAAACTTTGACAATTTTGGAATACTATTCGAACTAGCGGTTTTTCTTCGAGAATTAATTTCATCGGTAAAAATAATTGTCTATCAGTATTATTACGGAGATCGTTCATTTCCGTTTCTATCAAATCTTTTCGAATAGTAGTTGTAGATGGTTTCTCAAAATCCGCTCCAAACAAATATAATTCCTCAGATTTGGTAACTCGACTGAAAGCGACGTACAACGAACTTTGAAGCATTCTATTTTTAATTTTAACAGCAACCGAATTGTATGTTGCTCCCTGGGACTTGTGAATAGTTATCGCCTCTGCTGGAGTTATGGGAAATTGTTTTCTTCCCATGTAATTGTTGGAATCTTTATTTTTAATGCTACGTGTCATTAATGTAATAGGAACCCAACCGAGATTTATTTCTTTTGTAAATTTATTATATATATATTATATATCTTTCTAGAGTTGATTCCAATTTTACTATCTTCAAAATAAAGCCATAATCGAATAGGTTTTAAATTTGAATTTGAATAATTTTTCTTCCCCCCATCGAAAAAACGTTTTTCTCTATCGATTTGCTTGAGGATTCCACATGCACCGTTCACCAAACCATCTGATGTATCTATATTATTAGTAAGCATATTAATCATTTCAGAATGACGTCACAAACATGCGCCATTTTTTCTTGGGAGGCACACATTTATTTGTTGTTGTATGTTGTATGGTATCATATGGTAGTTTGTGTAACTGTATTAAATCTTTTGTGTTTATTTAAAGTATTGTATTTAAAATGCCAGCGTTTTGTTGTGTTGTTAACTGTGCAATGCGTGGAGAAAGGGATGCTGTCTCGTTTTATCGATTCCCTGCCATTTTAAAACACATGGGAGAAAGTTTCCGCGACTTATCTGTGGAGCGCCGTGAATCTTGGATTAAGGCTTTAAAAAGGGGTCCCCTTACAGAAAAGCAGCTAGTGAATTGGCGTATTTGTTGTAGACATTTCATCAATGGTAAATAAGGAATTTTATACTACCTAGTACAAACTAAAATCGTGCATTTGCTTTTAAGGTTCTCCAGCTGAATTAGAGGATAAACTTAATCCAGACTGGGTTCCAAACCAAAATATGGGCTATGTAACTTCAAATATGCCTAGTACATCAGCAGCTGGACGGCATAGTAGATCTTTGAAAAGGGCAAAATATGAAGTAGAGGTTTGTCATTTTTATTTAAGATAGGATTATTTACAACCAAAATTGGTTGAAAAAGTGCATAAACACTTACCTACTATTTGTATTAGTTATAAATTAGGTAACTAAAATATAAAATTTTACAGATTCAAACAGAAAATCGTGGAAATGATAATGAAAATAGATGCCCCGAGTTAGTAACTGACTGCGATGAGATTTCAGCTCAAAAAGTACATGAAAATGGGGCGAGAGTTAGTACTTCTGTGCAGACAGACTTAACAGTGGAAAATTTGTGTAGTGTGTTTAGTGAACTAAATAATTGTAATAGTAAAATATATACTTTGCAATCAAAATTAGATATTATGGAAGTAACTGAAGATTCTTTCAAAAATAATGATGCAAAGACTACATATTTTACAGGACTACCAAAAGCAGGTGTGTTATTTCTCATTCATGAAACTGTGGCCCCATATTTACCTTCACATCATAATAATGCACTATCCACATTTCAACAGCTTGTGCTTACTTATATGAAACTTCGATTAAATTTACCATTTAAATATTTGTCATAATATAGATTTACAGTGAGCCCAACAACTGCTTCAGAAACCTTTTATAAGTGTATCGATGTTCTTTATGATACATTTAAAAAACTGGTATTTTGGCCAGAGAGAGAAGCACCACGTAAAAATGTTCCTGCTTGTTTCAAAGAAACCTTTGGCAATAAAGTGGCTGTTATCATTGATTGCTTTGAGGTTTTTACAGAAACGCCTTCCAAAATTGTTAATGCATCACAATGCTGGTCCACTTATAAACATCACCAAACTGTGAAATTTCTTATTGGCATTACACCTCAAGGTACCATTTCTTTTATATCAGAAGCTTGGGGTGGTAGAACTAGTGATAAGTTTTTAACTGAGAACTGTGGGTTTTTAAATTTAATTCTTCCGGGAGACATAGTATTAGCTGACAGAGGGTTTTTAATTAAAGATTCTGTAGAAGGCTTAGGGGGACACCTAAAAATACCAGCTTTTACAAGAGGTCAAACTCAATTACATCCTAAGGATCTTGAAGAAACCCGTAGTATAGCCACTGTTCGAATTCATGTGGAAAGGATAATCGGTTTGCCAAAAAAAAAGTTTCACATTTTTCAACAAACTATTCCAATAAGCATGTTATCAAAAACAAGAGATTCACTTAGTGCACTGGACAAAATTGTTGTTGTATGTAGTGCTTTTATTAATTTATGCCCTTCACAGATACCACTAGATTAATTACGGAATTAAATTGTAAAAATTGCTCAACTTTTTATATAGTTTATTTATTTATACATACATATAGTTAACAATATAAAAATAAAATGTTAATTTGGCATTTATGTATTTTATTTATTTACAAAAAAAAATAATATCATCATCATACACATTTTTTGCAAAACCAGTTCGATGATGGGACCTCAAGCAAACCGACACAATTAAAATGAAACCGCTGTGTTTCACAATCATCATTGTCGCATTTGAGCATAGGGCGCCCATCATCAGGTAGCTTACAAATACACCAAAGTGCTACTTGAGCTTTACTACCTTTTTTAGTAAAATAATTAGATAATAGTTCTGGTTTGACCACATGATTATAAAAATTTATTGCTTTAGAAATATTGTCAACACAAAACTGATTATCAAAAAAAATTCTTTCTATGTATAAACGACTCTTTGACCAAACAACAAAATCACAATAGTTCCTATTTGTAACAAACATTTGTAATTGCACTTGGTAATAGTAACTATGTGATTTGCTAAGTGATAAAGAGTCGTTTTTCAAAATTAAACAGCTATGCTTTTTGATAGCATACTCTTCAAGTGTCATATCACTGTCAAGTGAATATGGACACTTTACTTCCACGCAACCAGAACCACAACACTCACATGACACAAGTCCATCAGGAGAGGCACCAAATTCTGGATTTGTTTTCGAAATTACAAAACCACAAGAATCGACCTTCAGTTTTCCATGTTGTGCACTGGCAGTATCCCTGTAAGACTTTAAAGCCATTTTTTCATGTTTTAACCCATAAGTAGTGGCTTTTGATTTGAAGTTTACTTTTTGTGGGTGGCAAATACTTTTTATCACCGTCAAGGATGGTTTGGCAACTGATGTCCTACATACATTTTTAAAATTAGATGCAGTTATTCTCCCAGCTCGAAATTTGTACCATAGGCTATTCTGGTACTGCTCCCTTGTTAATTTCTCAATTTGAAAAATCTGTTGCTCATCAACAGCAATATGGATTTCTTTTGCCATAGACAACAGTTCTTCATAGGATTTGTCTGAATATTCTGGATTGTACCAAGAATCTAAGCCTTCTGGGACTTCCTTTGGTCTTGCTTCTGCAATTTTGGTGGCAAATGGTTCAATTAACCTAAACACTCCTGAAGCAACACCCAGACTTTCCAATTTTTTCAAAAATTCTACTTCATCCTGTAGACCAGGAGCTCGGGTTTCTGATAAGGATGACTTTTTATCCTGTGACCAATCCATTTCACGTACTCGAACCATATCAACATTTCTTGAAGGTGGAACAGGCCATGCGGCAAGCTGGCTAGTACACGGGATATCTTGCATTTCATCAACTGTATTTGGTCGAGCATGCAAACAAAATAAAGCGGCTGCAACATGGCTGCAAACTTCACCCAAACCAGCCATACAGGAGCAATGAGCACTGGAAATACTTCCATCACCCAAAAGAATTATCCAAACCTCCAGTGGTTTTTCTCTGAATCGTTGGGAATGACGAACCTGGAATCAAAAATTATATTTTTTACACACTTTTTAATTTTTTTAAATTATAACTATACTTTATTATCTATCAAGAAAATTATATTATCCCTTCATAAAATACAGTAAAAAAAGTCAATATTAGACAAATAACAACATAACATTTACCTTGCAGAGTACAACAAAATGTTCATTTATCTCCTTAGCCATAATCTTCAGTATAGAACCAGCTTCATAATGTTTGTAAGCTTGCAAGCTTTTATAAGCTTTTAATTGTTGCCCGGTATAAAAACTATGCGTTAATATTAAATAATTAACTAAATCCATCATTACAATGTTCGGCAACTTGGTTATGTCAAACACACACTCACTCGCCGGAAGAGAATAAGGGTCCACATCCCATATAACTTCTATTTTTTGGTCGTAACGAGACTTTACATCACCAGTAAGGGTTAAGTAATAAGCACTTCGAGACATTTTTGCACAGAAACAAGTAAAAACTGTTAAAAATTGCTAAATTCACCAAACTACTTCCAAACACTCATAAGAACAAACGATAAATGAATATGAAATGGCGCGCGTGTATGCCCTCCAAAAAAAATGGCTGCCTGTCAAAATCACGTGTTTATCGTTGTTGTTGTTTTTATTGTTGAAAAATTATTATTATTATTATTATTATTATTATTATTATCATTATCATTATCATTATCATTATCATTATCATTATCATTATCATTATCATTATCATTATCATTATCATTATCATTATCATTATCATTATCATTATCATTATCATTATCATTATCATTATCATT
>CAJUYI010003648.1:0-22067 GCA_910591695.1 Galerucella pusilla | reverse complement strand
TATGTTCCAATTTGCGCATTCTCAACACGTGCTCGAAATCATTTATGATTCACGAGGATTTCTCGGAACTCCTCCTAGCAAAATATCTTGTTATGCGATATTCCGATACGCACAGCAAAAATCTCATATTTTTTTTAACAATTCAGTATTTATGACGACGTCTTGTCATTTTGTTAGATATATTGGAAGGAAATCTGACGTATTTTTTACCAAGAAATGAGTTTAAGCAGATTTAGTCGAGCAATGTTTCTTATTGGACAATGCATAGTTTGTCTCAAATTATATCGCAGTGGCGGCTCCTCGAAGGAGGCTCAGCAAATAGCACCAGAAATATTTTGTTGATTATTCTTCATTTTTTTTTCCCGCTTATTTAAAATTTTTCAATTTCACAATTAATTCCCCGTTTTACTACTTATTTTAGAATCTGACAACAGTGCCCTGAGGCTAGATTCTACAAACATCTCTCTTGAAGCACGTGCTGCTCAACACAGTTGCCGTTTTTTCTATGCAATTGCTAATAACGTAAAAAATGGCGGAAATGGCAACATTCTCGGGAGGCTAGCTTCTAGCGTGGGTTCGTGCGTAATTGTTTTGTTTTAGATTATTAGCGGGAAAAATTAAGTTTTGTTTTAGATTGATACCTTTGAATTAATATTTGAGCAAACAGACGTTATTTTTCAAATTTTTCAACATGATTTCACTGATATAATTTATTAAAGAGAGCGTTTGAAGCATCTCATTGATAACAATTAAAATTTCCGTAAAACAGAATTTAATTTTGATATTTTATCAGAAAAATTTTTAACTGATAAAGCTCCTCCCGTGAAAAAGAGGAAAACATATAATTTGGTAGACAAGAAACTACATTATTAACAATTTTTTTATGAAATTTTAGATACTAAAGGTCAAATTGAGATTCGACTTTCCGATTTACATGAATTCAGGTATTTCGACTTGACGAATAAAAGCTTATTCGAATGTTTTTCAAAAGAGTTTTCCAATACACTTTTAGATATGTAACTTATAGATTCTAAAATATAAAATGTTTGATAAAATAGCACTGCACAATGAATTATGCGAACAAAAAAAATGTTTTGGCATGAGAAACTCTATACCTCTATACGTTGGTGTTTGGTGGGCAACAATTGACACAATTAATAATGCTGCGCAAAGGTTAAATTAACTGGCTGAATAGAGTTTATTTTTATGTCCAGCACCCTCTCTTAAAAAGTTCACGAGCCGCCACTGGAATATCGTCTTCGCTTTTGCCGGCAATCATATAAATAATGGGCCAATTTTAATAGATCAGAGACCGCCAGTGCCATTGGCAAATTCACAAATATAAGATTACAATACAATAATATTATCACTAATGAAACTTTTCTTTTTGAAAATTCGCTGAATTCACATACTAAAAATACACTTAATATGAACAAACGATATCGAAACGTTACTTACACCTGCTACCCACAGGATATAGAAGCATCAACCCCAAGTTTTTACGTTTGTAACGTAACTGACCACATATCAGTACGAATGGTTGACGACTAACCACCAGGTGTTCATTGGGAAATCAATTTTATGTTACATAAACCAGGTAAACTTTCCAGAAATTTCTATTTTGAATTAAAATTATTTTGTGTAGTTTTTGAGGTGTAACTCCCACCTTTTTCAAGTGTAGTTACATTGTGTTGTCTATAGTTTTCACTGTTAAGTATCCTCTTAAAATGAATTATTTTCTATTCATGTAATACCTCCTTTACTTAGCGTTTTCTTGTCACAACTATCTGCATCCTAATCTTCAGTGACCTGGTAGCAGCATGGTAGTTACTTTAGGGTTCTTACTATAACATTCCAAGGCTTTTGATCGAGATTGGGTGTCTTGGAGGCTCCACACTACATTTTTGAAGCTTCTAGCCATTATTAACCAAGTATTTCTGTGATAATTGACCTACCTTCTGAATTATAGATCAATATTAGTTCAAATACTTCTTCTGACAAAGGATTATCATAATGTCGGATAGTCAAGCATCCATTGAAGCACTGAGCTCTTGTGTAATCAGTTCCAAAATGGTGTGGGAATGCCTAGACAAACTCAATGAACTAAGTGCGAGCAATATAGTCACCTTACTATGGATTCCAGCCAGGACACACTGGAATAGAAGGAAATGAAATAGCAGATGAACTAGCAAAAAGGAAATACCTTTCTGGGGGTCTGAACCCTTTTGCTGGATCAGCCCCAATGTAATATTGGAAGAAAGAGGAGATCTGACCATTGGAAAGATCTAGTAGGGCTTATACAATCAAAGATTCTTCTGGGTGTCTACAACCTGTTGAGATCAAATGAATGCATAAGTCAAAGTAAAACTGCGCTAAGAATTTTAACAGGGATCCTAACGGGACATAATATATCTTTATTTTTTGATGACCACCTTCAAGCATATAATTTCGATTTAGGTATTTAACCCTTCTTAGGTTGCCATCCATTCCGTTTACCGATCCTACAGTGGATTGGTACTACCTGCAAGTATCTGGGAGGCTATTATTCTTCAGAATACTTATATAACACCAGTTGTTACATAAAAGAAGTTCCGCTATATGAAAACTACTTAATAATTTCGCATACAAAGTTCAACATCACCATAAACAGATGTAAATATCTGGAATAATTATTCTAATAAAGTGACAGACAATCGGACGTAAATTAAAAGTGTTCTTGTATACAATTTGGTTTCCTAATTTAGTTAAACCTCTTGTTAAATAAATTCTGCCATAGGCTGACACTTTGAGTGGTAAAAAATACGACCAAGCCCATGCCAGTATGTTAGTGATTGTATGAATGGGTTTGTCAAATAAACACTCAAGAGAGAGGACCTTGGCCTGAGCTTGGTAGTTTAAAATTTAAAGAGAGAAAACGTTGTTTACATTTAACACGTTTTTAGCTGAAAATAAACATACACTTGTTTTAATTTGGCGTTGAGGAAATTGTTTGTTTAACTGAAGTGATAAACAAATACATTGAAAAAAATATATAGATTTAAAGTAAAATTATTTAAAAGGAAAATAAACTATGTGTAATAATGTCTCAATGTCAAAGCATAAATTTGCATTTGAAATTCAAACAATTAAAATTTGTTTGAAACTTCCCAAGACTTGCAATCAAAACAAATGCGTCATTCACCTAATTAGAACAAATTTTTAACCAGTTTTAACCAGTTCCAGGAAGTAGTGGATTTTATAATTGATTGGTTGATTCAATTTGAGTAGTCTTTAGGGCAATTTACAAATACCCTGCCGATGAGTATGAAACTGGCAAGAAAAGTTAACAGCTGGACGCATTTGTTACCTTTTTAATTAGGGAACAGCAAAAAATGTTCTTTATCCCTTACACATCCTGGAAATTTCAAAAAACAACCCAGAAATTCATAAATATAAATAAAAAAGAGATATTTCAACGGCTGTAACCCAGAAATACATTAAAAAATAAATGTTATTTTCATGTGAAGACACTGTGGAATACAACTTTTTACTAAATGAACATAATAATAATAATAGGGTATTATTTTTTACACTAAGACTTTAACGTTTTTTTTCATCGCCTATAATTGTCCTACTTCCTTTATTACCCTTGCTGGTCTCTTTACATGTATTTTAAAACCGGAACAAGGAGTGCAAAAATGCCAGAAGGGATGTCATGTTACTTCCGGTTTTTGTTTTACAACAGTCGGTACAATTGGAAGACAAACGGCGGTTTTAAGGGAACGTGGGGAATTGTAGAATTTGAAAAAAACTAGTTTACTGTGGCTCGACGTATTCAAAATAATCAATTAAATAAAAAAAGTTTAAGTCTGGTATTGTAAATGCATTGCTCATCTAATCTGGACGTCTTATTAAGAATATGTGCAATCTAACCACAATATGCCTTCCATCATAGGCCCTACAAGGTATTCATTAAATATAACACACAAGACACATCAGAAGAAGGCGCAATCCGCATCTTCACGGATGGCTCTAAAACCAATATGGGCTCAGGATATGAAATTTACTCCAGATCTCTGAATCTATCATTGAATGGGCGATGGGCTGTAATGTTGGCGTTGCTTAAACAGAGCTCACTGCTATCTACATCTCCGCAAAAGAGATTACCAAAAGAAACACCACAGGTAATAAAGTTCACATCCTTACGGATAGTAGACAAGCACTACTAGCCCTGAACAGACCACGCATCACATCAGGCCTAGTACTGGAGTGTCACCTGTCCATGATCCAAGCCTGTAGCAACAACGAAGTCACTCTAGGCTCGATCAAGGGCCACAGTAAATCGAACTTACTAGCCAGGAAAGCAGCCTCCCAGAAACTCTTGGGACCTGGCACTTTCATTGGTCTGTCGGCGTTGGCTATGATTGACCTAATAAAGGAACACTCCCTTGAAAAGTTTAAGGGTAGATGGGACGATGCAGAAGGTTGCAGGCTTGCCAAGGTACTGCTGCAGTATCCGGACAGCAAAGTAGCCAAAAAATACGTGACTATAAACAGACAGAACCTTCGGACAGCCACGGGTATTCTGACCGGTCACTGCCACCTACGAAAACACCTCTACAGACTGGGTCTGTCTGACACTTTACTTTGTAGAGGATGCGAACAGAAAGATGAGGCTGTCGAACACATTCTTTGTGAATGTCCGACGCTCTCTCAATTTAGGTTTTCTGTATTCGGAGAGTACAGGCTAACACAAGCCAGCATGAGGGAGCTTACTTCCGGCGATGTTATCGCCTACTTCAAACAAGTAAGCTGGATGACGAGCTAGAAGGAAGTCTGAACCTCAGAAGTATGCACAATGGGCCAATTGTGGCCTAAGTGCTGAGGGTTAACCCACCCTTCAAAATCTTACCGATACAGATGTAGGGTATTATTAAGAAAATAAATAATAATACTCATTTTGAATAACTAACAATCTCTACTACTTTACTTTGGATCGCAGTATAGAATAAAAAATCTTGTCAAGAAAAAATTTCAATGAACCTTAAAGACCTACAACTTATATTAAAAATGTTCTCAGTCATATGGGTGATTATTATAGCGGTGGTAAAAGAACAGCTGATAGGAAGTCGGTATGAGGATGTTTTTCAAGGTCTCAAACAAACATGGAGTGTTATAAAAATAACCACATAACAAATATAAGTTATATTTCTTGGTAGATAGGGCGAATAAATCCCTAATCCTTTAAGTTTTCATATGAATGCAGCGAGGGATGTTAACGGCTATATATTTATACATGGATATGTTGTTTTGTTTGTGGAAGACATCAAAAATATATAAAAACAAAGACATTTTAATCTAGCCCTAAGTAATTAATTTTTTAAATTAATATTGTTTAAAATTTGCCAATGCGCTTGGAGAAATATTACTTTGTACACAAGTACCGATGACAATACAATAAGTTAATAATTTTGTTCAAAATGTTACATTCATGCTCAATCCCTTAAGAGATGGGATGGAATCAAAGGATGCAGTCTTGCCAGGACCACCCTGGGCGACCCTGGGAAGCTGGCGTTTAACAGTAGGATATCTGACTGACCACTGTCAACTAAGGAAACACCTCCATACTGTGGGGCTAGTGGACACACCTCTATGCAGGATGTGTGAACAGGAAGATGAAACTGTCAGGCATGTCTTAGGCGAATGTCCGGAGTTATAGTCAATAAGAGAGTGTGGGTTCGGTGAGTCTGGGCCTACACCTGCCGATATAAAGAAGATGTCTCCTAGTGACCTGTCCTCCTTCCTGGGAAGGACAGGATGGACGATGACCCAGGAGGACAACTCTTCGGGAGGATGTATAATGGGTTACATGTGGCCTAAGTGTGCTGTCCCAACTAACATTTCAAGTCGTAAAACCGTAAAACTGACTATTTAGTCAACCTTCAAGTCATTTTTACTAGTCGTTGTTACGTTCTAAATACGTCGTTAACACGTAACCACTACCAAAGTAGGGAACACATTTGTGGTAACTACAACGTCATGAAAACGTTGCAGTGACGGACACAAAGACGTAATAAACCGTTTCAACGACGTCATAATAACGTAATAAAGTAGTAATTCTGACAACATATTTTCTATCCTCCTCGGCGATACGTGGAACAAAATTTTATTTCTTTATCTTTTATAGTTTTGAAATAAACTCCCAAACTATGGTGGCTTGCTCTACATAATCACAATAAAATATTGGTAAATAATAAAAAGTAAAACAAGCTCAATTCAGAGGTCCCTAAATTCGAAAACATAAACCGGGCATACTTTACTGATAATATGGTTACTTTTAGCACTTAATTTATCATTCGCCTACAAAATAATCAATTTTTCCATGAAAATGTTAGAGTAATGCGATCTAGAAATTAATTTCATATCGATAAAATGTATAAAAGGTTTTTCTTACACTCAGTTTGGGGAGAGCCTATACTCACCCTTCCTACTTTACAAATACAGATGTTTGTTCCAGAATATTACAGAATATAAGAAAAAAGATTTAAAAAAATGTTTTTCTCCAAATGACATTAAAAGCAGCCTTTTAATGACACTTGGCAGGCTTAGAAGTTGTACTTTTAATGCCTAGGCAGAAAAAGTTTGTTGATAGGCAACCTTCCAAATAATAATTTAAATCAAACTGGTTATTAAAATTGACAATGACATTAAGAAAACTCAAAACGATGCTGATGATAATAAACTGGTTTTATTGCATTAAACCGTCTGACTGGCGTTTCAAAAAAGCCCGCAACTTCAGGAATTTTGTCAAATCAATGTTATTTTTTATGTTCAGGGTAGCTTTCAACATCGAATAGGTAGACCATAACGTTGAAGGCTTCATTTTTTTAAAGATCGGAAAAATAGACAATCAGCACATTTTCAGAGAAAGATCCTATATTTTACTTCTGTCTATATTCCATGAATCTGCTGTATGTGAGTTCATATACAGTTCTTGATTTTTCCGATCTGGTCTCTTATCTCAGGTGGTGTTAATTGCATCAATTCATCCTCACTTTGAAGTAAATCCATTTCTAACATGACAATTTTTCAAAATTGACAATGACAAAGTAAACAGTAAACAAACTTATTCAACAAACGTCATCAGCGGTAAACATAGTAACGCAGGGCCCAGTTACCTTTGATAAAATAATTTAGTTATTTGGATATTGATAATGAAACGCAATTTAAATATGAAAAAGTCGATTTTGCGTGGAATTGGAACAAATTTGAAGAAAAAATTATGTTTCACACGGCAGAAAAGCAGATTTAATGCCTAGTAAAACAAATAACTATTGTTCTAAAATCCTGACCAAAATGCCACAATGCCACTCTATGAAAATTCATTCATTAAAAAAATGTTTATATGTAGTTATCAGTGTTTTAATTGAAATGTTATAGTAAAGTATTCTATATCGTGATATTTCCTTCTTAAAAAACAATTTCTCCACCTGCTGGTTAATATGAAAATCACGATCAATGCTGTATATTATATATTCTTAATTTTTCCAATAAATACAAGCAAGACGGTGTTCGAAGCAGCAAGGTCGAGAATTGTGAATGGTTGGTTCATTATCCATCCTTTTTCTCTTTGATATTCCGCCGCGCTATGCCAATAAATATTTTTATTATCGTTCTGGCTAACTTGTCGTTAACGTGCTGGTCATATTCCTGAATAAGATACTTTTCGAGATAAGCCTACGGCGTCACATGAGCGTGGTCTTTATAATAACAAATATGATTGTTTATGGATGGGAGAAAAAAAAAGGTCAAATCAGCAGACTCTTTTTTAACGTTGATTTTTTTCATCGAGGTAACGATTTAGTTCAGTAAAAATAATATTGTTGTGAAACAAAGCATTGCTGATGTATTAATTTTTTTAAAGAGAGGAAAAAATTTTGATTTTAAGCTTATGTTTATATAATTTTTAAGACAAAGAATGTATGAAAACGAGAGTATAAGTAAACAGTGCAGTGTAAACGATGGGAAAATGAAACAAAATTTAACGTTTATTCACTTTTAGATGTCTGTTAACAAGGGTGGATCCGGAATTTTCCTTGGAGAGACACAAAAAATGTTCGTTCATTTTTTTACAATATGTTGTATACAATAAGCAGGTACTGTGTTGAAAAGCTTCAAGAAACTAACTAACCAAAAAACCATGCGAAAAAGGGGAACTTGTCTTAAATCCGTTCAAGTATGCCATATACACTCACCGGCACGAAAAACGGAGCAGTTGAATTTTGTTAAACAAACTTCAAATTTTAATGCTTTGTGATGTTTTATTATTATAATATCTTACACACAAATAAAATAAGATGTTTAAAATATTTTTTAACAACAATTGAACCTTTATTTGGAGAAAAAAAAAGTGTTCCGAACAATTTAAAAAACGAGAACAAAAAACATTTTGTAACAATTTAAAAAACCAGAACGAAAATAAATTTCTGATGTGTCATAACGACTTTAAATTATTCAAAACTGAAACGACTTGCTATCCCAAACTTTAGAGCCGCATTATTAATAACGTGTTGCCCCCACGTGCTCGAATTAATGCCTGTATCCTTCTTGGCATGCCTAAAATCAAGTGCCGAATGTCCGCTTGTGGAATAAGTTACCATTCCTCTAAAAGAGCTTGTCGCAGCTGATTTAAAGTTAAAGGAGCAGGAACACGACTTCGCATTCTTCGCCCAAGCATGTCCCAAACATGTTCTATGGGGTTGGTATCTGGGCTTAACGCTGGCCAGTTCATAACAGGAATGTTTACCTCGTTTAAATATTGTTGAGTGATTCTCGCAGTATGAGGTCTTGCGTTTTCATGCATAAGAAGAAAGTCATTTCCAATAAAATCAACATAAGGGACAACAAAATCTTGGAGAACGTCCTCAATGTACCTGGCAGCAGTTAAGGAGCCTCTCGGAAGGATGTCTAATTCTGTGTGTGCCTCCAGAGAAATTCCGGCCCACACCATAACCTTGATATCCTACCCTAGTTCTGAAGGTACATTCAGCAAAACGCTCGTGTGGCCTTCGCCATACTCTCTCACGGCCGTCTGGAGACCGTAAGCTAAATCTGGACTCGTCAGTAAATAAAACGTGCATTTTCACCCCAGTGCTCATGAATTCTGGCGAACTGAAGTCGTGCAACACGATGATGCCTAAGACGTTCTGGGCCTGTTGCAGGTCTACGACTGGTTAGGTTGGCTTCCCTGAGTCTTCGCCTAATTGTCCGCTCACTTACATTAGTTTGCCGGACGTACTGAAGTTGATTTCTGATTTCAACAGCTGTAGCATGACGATTTCGTAGACTTTGTAAGGTGATAAAACGATCATCACGAGCGCTAGTTCTGCGTAGAGTACCAGTTCCAGGTCGTCTATTGTAAGCTCCAGTTTCCAAAAAACGTGTAAAAATACGGTGCACAGTGCTATTGGATACATTATACTGTCGGGCAACATATCGTTCACTCCTCCCATCTTGAAGCAACGCAACAATAGCAGCCGCTGTTTCGGGATTAACAGACATATTTTTTTGATTAAATAAATGTATCACTAAAGATTAAATAAACGCAGCACAAATTTAACACGTATCTGTCACGTTGGATCTGCCACATTTCTCAAAATTCATGGCCAACTATGCACTTGCACTTTACGGCCAAGTAATAAGATCTATGGGGTTTATTATTTTAACTCAAATAAACTTTTTTACTTCAAATAAAGGTTCAATTATTGTTAAAAAATATTTTAAACATGTTATTTTATTTGTGTGTAAGCATTAAAATTTGAAGTTTTTTTAAAAAAATTCAACTGCTCCGTTTTTCGTGCCGGTGAGTGTATATGATTTACAATATGACAGCGTTTTAAAAGGTGCGCGTAACATGAAGGAAACTCCTCTTCCGTGGAAGCACACCTTGTTCTCTATCACACCATGAATATAAGTAGCCTTAATCGCCTCAAAGTTGAGATTAAAGTTCTTAGAGTGTCTGTAGGGGTGGCTCTTTGAAGCTGGTCCCAAACATGGAAACAATAACAATGACCTTTAACTTTATACACCAGTCTCACTACATCTACAAGTTTATAATCTGTTTACTGATGTTCTGGGGTGATAAAAGGCAAAATTCCAATTTTAGGATCTATAAAATAGGAAAACCAAAAGTTGTATTGTAAAGAACGTTACACTATATGTGAAATTGGCATCTGGTCTTGAGGATTTAGTAATAAAAGTTTATAAACCTCTTATTGTACAGTAAACTGTAATTCGTAGAGGGTAATATTTAGATACTAAAATATAAATTAGATTTATTTCCCGGAAGATCTCCAAAATCCCTACTTTCTATTTTATCTATTTTAATCCCATTGTAGGTAAAGATAAAAAGGGAACTAGAAATAAAGTAGGTAGGTGCAGTACAGTTCAGACAAAGCTTCTGAAGCACTTCTTACTACAGATAGTTTATTAAAATGATACATAATTTTGAGCAATCATAGAAAGTTCTGACATAGCTATTGTCCCACCTCAAAATTAAACTAAATTGATTTTTAAATCATTATTTTGCAAGAAACTTAGTATATTTACCTACACATATCTTTATTGAACCGTTTACTATTTTTTTTTCCATAATATAAAGCTAAACCTCTTGATAATAAAGCTTTTCACCTCAACATAAGTTGAAAATTTTATAGCATAGTTGTTGTAATATGTGTCATAATTCTCTTGCCACTCAAGTACTCTTAATCTTGAACGAAATGAACAGTTATAGCGCGTTTACGAGTAACATGTGTTGCTTATTTTTACGTCACAAAAACATAAACATACATACTTAATATTCATTAGAATTTTACTTCAAATAAAAGAGAAAATTTATTATGTAGAAAATTTTATAGTTTCGTTAATAAATACCTGTTTAGAATTGACACTTTTACAGAGTTAAAGAAAATAAAATTAGTATAGTCTATTTGCAAATGATTGACAGAAAAGTATGAGGTGTTCACTCTACCGAACTTAGCAATTAGCTACTCCAACGGACATTTCAAAGGGCCACCCAAAAAGCGCAGTTGCCACGTTGGGAATCTTGCTACAGTCTCAAATATTATTTTACCAGCCAAACATTTCAATTGTAAAATAATCTTATTAGGCATTATCTTTTCGCTTTTCGAATAACCGACCTGCTCTGGGTTTTGGTCTTGAACTCGGTCTTGAATCAATCATGTTAGCAAGTCAAAACGAAATACCTTGAAATAAAGTATACATAATAAATTGTAAATCAGGATTAAGTAACTATATACAGTAAGTAATGGTCCAAATTAAAATGGGAGAAAAATTACTATTGTATCACCACGTTTATTAAAAGAATGATGTCAGTGGCGTGTACTTTTATCATTTTATGTAATTTAAATTTTAAAATTATTATATTTTTACCAAAAATTACTTTCAAAGTGATTATATCAAATGAAATTATTGTTATCAACTAATTTTTTTATTTACAGATCCATTATTTTGATGCGTCCGGCTATGGTAAGTGTTTTTCAAAATTTTATTTTTATAAAAAAGCATGAAAAGAGTCATAATTTTTATATCGTCTTGCCTATACATAAAATTACTGGAAACGAAACTGAGTCGATTTAATCACAAAGTAGCTTTTAATATTTCTTAAACGATAATGATTGAATAATTCCATATCTTAATACGTATTTAATTAACACTTCTATAATTTATTACTGCCTTTATTCGATAAGTTATAAAAACTTGATAATATTATGTCTCCCGCCAGTACAGACCAGTACCCACTACATTCCTTTAAATGGAAACTGTATAAACATATTTTCTTAGAATATCAATAATAATGATTTTTAATCCCTTTTCGGTATTATTTGAATTATACTTTCGGAGAAAAAGATCATCTATTGGATATTTTGCAAGTTCCTTGAAGGACTTGTTTCAAATGGTCGATCCACAGAAATGGTATCAACATAAAATTGAAAATTTTTGTGCCATAATTAGTTCCAACTTTTTGTTTTCATGGAAATATTTTTCCTCACTCACTCGGTAGGTACGGTTACAGTAATTTGCGATATCGTTCAGGTTTTTGACTGTGTCAATCATACAAAATACACATTCCCTCTCTGGTGCAACGCAATCCATTTTTTGCAATTTTGCTCCCTACTATCACATAATTAATCCCATTGATTGATATGACAGGTTGGGGTCAGGTAATCTGGTCCCCGCTACCTACGTTAATTCTCTGGTACTCTGGCCCTAAATTAATCCGATCAGTAATTTCGCCCCCGTAATGAAAATACAATTAAATGTTGTATAGTTTATATAAAACATTGAAAACTACAGACGAAACTTGTTGGAAATGTACCAACAGAAAGTGCAAAGCATGTGTTTATACACTTGGTGAATGTAGTGCAATTTGTGTCTTCGTCCTGCAGATATTTCTACCTTGAATAGGCAAATAGTTTCTGCTTCCTGCAAAAGAAAAGCTGTTGAAGATGTTTCCGAAAAACCATCAAAAATTATTCGCTCAGCATTTGACAACTCAAGATGTCGAGTACATAAGAAAAAATATGTAGGAATAGATGTCGTAAGTTAATACCTACTCGCTTTTCCCACGAATATTAACGACGTACATCAAGTATTGAATTCGATCAACGTAAGAACTTCTCAAGACGAACAATATCTTTTTTATCAATTTTATTGTTTGTACGTTCACAACAAATCTCGAAGCTCTGGAAAAATCAGAACGCATCTACGTTGACGGTACATTTGATTTCTGTACCAAACATTTTTGTCAAATGTTCACTATTCATGGTTTTTTAAGCGGACATTACATACCACTGTTGGTTTGTCTTTTACCGAACAAGACATCCGAGACGTACAAAAAAACTATTACTAATGATTCTGGATAAGTGTTCCGAAATCAATATTGTTTTAGCAATCAATCAAGTTGTGTGTGATTTTGAGATGGGTATTCATAAAGCGGTTCGAGAAGTGTGGCCTTCCACCGAAATAATTGGTTGCCGGTTCCATCTTGCCCAGGCATGGTTTCGAAGAATTAAATCAATTGGCCTACTATCGGAATACAATGACGCGAACAGTGATATAGGCCGTTAGTTAAATTCAACTTTTGGTCTAACTTATTTGGATCCTGATAAAGTCGGTGATTGCATTGCCTTCGAATTAAATGAAAACAGACCGGACGATACAAGGTTGGAAAAGTATTCAGATTATTTGACGAAAACTATATTGATGACCAATCTCATTTTCCACCGACAATGTGGGCCAAAAATTCAGCAGATCCAACCAGGACAACACATGCATGCGAAGCTTTTCATCGAACTTTCAATGACCCTTTCTACAAAGCACATCCTAATTCAATAACATTTCTTGAAAAATTGTATGAATTTCAAATTGAAACTTATGTTAAATTGCAAAGTTTACATTTAAAACCTAAAGTTAGAGACGTTAATGTTAGAAATAACCAGAAATTTATTGAAAATATCATTGGGAGATACCAAAGCGGTGAGATAGACAGACTTTATTTTCTATCATGTGTATCATTCAAATGTATAAAATTTTGACATTTGCACCGTTTAATAACATTTATTAAATGGTAGTAAATAAAAACTAAATAAAAACTTTGTTTTATTTCTCTCTATTATTTAGATACTAGTCTTTGCGTTATACTTGTCAAAGTACCCCTTAAGTACTTAGCGTACTTACACAACTTAGAGAAACTATATAGGTATATGTTTATTCTATAGGGACCAGATTACTTGTAAGGAATATTATACCTGCCGGCCACGGGGACCAAACTACCTCTTAAATACCTGTGAGGTCATATTTGAGGACCAAATTACCAACTCCGGACAGGTTAAATTTAATAATCTCTTCCCACTTTAGGCTCAGCCAGTAGAATAGAAAAATGTAGTGAGCAACATCCAATTGAATTCCATTTGCCAATAAATAACAATATTATTAAGTTTGAAACTTTTTGAATATCAGGTTACAGTACAATCCAATGATTTATTTTGAACTAAACTATACCAGTCCATCCCTGTCACTTTGTGGACGTAAATATACTAACGAGACGTGAGTAAATAGTTTTAATATACATCCGGTCAGTGTAATTGATATAATTCGAAGAGAGGAGAGGTCAAAACCAGACTATGATACACACCAGATGACATGATTGAGATCATATACATAATATAATGTTCTTTCATTGATAATTTCATGTTAATTAGATTCCGCGTGTTATGGAATCTTAAGCGAGCTTCCTTATTACTATGAACAACATAATGAATCATTGCAAAGTTTATTTCAATACTGGAAGTTTATGCCCGGACTGTTTTATTCTAGATGTAGTTGTAGATGTTGAAAAAAGGACAATAATTTTCTTTATGGCATCTAAAATTACACTTTACTATTGTGAAAGCAGAGGATTAAGTTGTCGCGATAACACAGGTATGAAACACTGAACGACAACAAGGAAGACAAGCTGAAAGTCGATGAATATTAGAAATTAGTTGGTACTGTCTTTAAAGAAGTACGAAAATTTTGTTACTTATACTATTTTTCTTGATGTAGATTCTTCAACTGAATACCTTTGTTTTCTATATATTGTCAAAAACAGATTAGAGTTTCTTTCTTTCAATTAAGGATAAAATTGCTGAAGAAAAAAACAAAGACATTATTATAGATGTCGATAAAAACTTCTTGTATCTTTTGTAATTTAGAGTAGTCTGGCTCTTTTTATGTTCTTTATTTCCAATTGTTGCCATTTTCTCAATTCATTTTAACCCTTTAACCAAGAATTCTTCCTATTTCATAATAATTAGCAAATTATACAGGGAATTGAATATTCACAATAAATATAGAACACAAATTACAAGGTTCTCGTCACAAGAATAAAAAATTGATCTAATAAATAAACAACTGAGATATCTCATTTTTATTCCTTACTTATGATAGTACTATGATTCAATGAAGTAACTTTATTTCTAAAGCAATTAAGGTGGCGTCCATTAATTACGTGAGGTTTTCTAGGGGGGAGGGGATCAAGCTGAATATTTCCAAATCTCACATAGGGTGGTCTGATAGTCAAGCAAGCGTTGAAGCACTGAGCTCTTGTGTAATCAGTTCCAAAATGGTGTGGGAATCCCTAGACAAACTCCATGAACTAGGCGAGAACAATATAGTCACCTTACTATGGATTCCAGGACACACTGGAATAGAAGGAAATGAAATAGCAGATATACTAGCAAAGAGGGGGACTGAAATACCTTTCTGGGGACCTGCCCCAATATAATATTGGAAGAAATAGGTAGAGCCTAGAAAAAGAGAAGATCTGACCATTGGAAAGATCTAGTAGGGCTTATACAATCAAAGATTCTTCTGGGAAACTACAACCTGTTGAGATCAAATGAATGAACAAGTCAAAGTAAAACTGCGCTAAGAGTTTTAACAGGGATCCTAACGGGAAATTGTCGCCTGGAAAAGCTCAAAATAGTGGAGGAAGAAGAATGTAGATTTGTGGCATGGAAGAAGAAACCTCAATTCACATACTTTCCAACTGCACAGCACTTCATAATCCTAGAGCACGGTACCTGGAAGATTACTGGATAGTAGAGGAACATTTACCTAAGGTGAAGCCTGCAGATATCCTAAAATTCCTTCGGGAAATAGGACTAAAGGAGCTACTAGTTTCTGAGACTCTCCTCAGAAACTAAGTAGAAGTAAGGGGGCACAATAGATCTTTTAGGTCTCAGTGACCCCAGTGTCACCCCAAAATACATAAATTCATACATACATACAAAGGGGGGAAGGGCCTTGGCAAATATCACGTAATTATTTTTCTCGCAGAAAACGATATAATAGTTCAAGTTTTTTTTTCTCAATAATCCGAGCAATAATCCAACACGTTAATAGTTCAAACAGATTAGGGATGGGGGGAGGGAGTTGAGAAAAATCTTACGATATCTCACCAAGAGGAGACAGGGGGTCGAAAAATTCACAAAAACGCAGCACGTAATTAATGGACGCCCCCCCAAAATGTTTACTTTATCTTATTTGAAGATTTATTTGTGTTTCACCTTTATAAACTGCTTGAACACCAAATTTTTTAAATAAGATCACTTTTCTCAAGCATTTTTGGTTATTTAAGATCTGATTTTGAGTACAGAATGAATTGTTATTTTTTGGATTTTGTGTTAAAATGTTTGAAAATTGAGTTGAAATTTTGAAAAAAAATTGTTATCGATTTTCATATTGCTATTCTTCATTTTTAATTTATCTTTGAAAATTTTCTGAACATTATGGAATTAGAGCTAGTTTCTGTTTGTTTTCAAGTTTAATCTAAACATTTTTACTTGAGGAATTTCATTCATGAAAACTGTAAAAAAATCTATTTAACCCTATAATAGTTACTACGTGAAATATTTCTGCTACGCCTCTGAGTCGAAAGACTGAACATCTACCATCTTCATTTTTACAGTCTTTGCATTCATCTTATCCAAAGGACCGTAAAGCGAGACAGTGTTACCTGATCGAACCATTGTACAAAAGAGAAGAAAAAAAAAACAACCTTCAAGGGCATTCAGCACACTACCAGTTGAAGGAAGCGGCTGGGAGTGAGTAAAAGAAAAAGGGAAGTACAGTGAGAACGAGCGAGAAAGATGAATAGAACAATCGTATTGTAATGGGTTCATAAAGTTAATTGTTAGGGTTTGATTAATGGAAAGCAGGTATGGTTTATAAGGACGAGAGGGGTTAGCGAAGTTGTAGAATGAAGGTTTGGTTTTTTATTGGTCGCTTTTTTTATAATGGATACTATGGATAGAACTACTTTGGTGGTATATGAAATGTTGAGAATAAGTTAAAGAATTTATTTAATAAAATTAACAAACTGCCATATACCTACCTACAGGGCGTTTCCAAAGTTATATGAAGTATTGTTGTGAGCGATTTGTCATTCAATATAAACTGAATGAATAATTAAAATTGGGATGCATTGAAGATTTGAGCATGAAAAATACAATTTATTATGAATGTTGTACCATTGGGAGGAGGATTTTTCAACATTGTTTTGTTTCAATATGCAGAAAGTTTATGATACTTCACCACTCTCTCTGAGGTTATTAAATAAATTTGAATTATCCAATTTTTTTGACAATGTTAGACACTGTAGTTGAACATGTGGAATGGTTGGTGATTTTAATTTTTTTATTATCTTCGCAGATTCTTTTATCCAGTTAGACATTATGTTCACCCCAATTGGCATATTTTTGTACCATCCTGAGGAATACGGCGCTGTAATGTCGGTATTTTCTGGTAATTTTTGGTATGTTAAGTTGGTAATTTTGGTATTATTGGTATGGTTTCCCCCTCGACGAGCCCTGACTGTGACTGAGATTTACTTTGGCCATAATTTTTCCCAGGCTTCGAAAACTAATAATATTCGGTACCAAATGACTATCCACTCTTCTTGAGTATTTTATTTCAACTGGCTGCGTTTTGCTTTTCAGTGTTTGTTTTAGCACCTACGTTTCACATCCTTTAGTTAATATTATATTGCTTTAAATATTTTTTAGCTTGGTATTTTTCAATATTTTTTCAAATGTTTTGTTCGTTTCATTGTTTTTTAGTCAATTTTTTTAGAATCCATAAGGTTCATTACAATGTTCTATACTTTTATTAATTTCTGCTTCTTGTATTCCTTTCTGAACAATTGTTATTCCCTAGTATTGTTGTTCTATAATTTGTTTTTCAATTTCTTTACCTATTTTTTCTTGCCCTTCTCATATAACCGTAACTTTCGTTTTGATTTCATTCATAACAATCCCGTTTTCCAAGGTATTATTCCATGTTTCTATATTGTGTCGCGAATCTTCATTAGTTTTCGCAAAAATAACTATATCATTAACAAACGCCTGTTTTGACACTCATACTTTGAAGATCGATGTATCCTGAATTTTTTTTACTTTACTTTCGTCCATATAGGTAAAATGAATATAGTTGGACCTGAACTGACTCCTTGTCTTAATCTTTCTGTGGTTTTAAATGTAGACGTTTGTTATAACCGAGACAAACCTAGACAAACTCAATGAACTAGGCGAGAACAATATAGTCAACTTACTATGGATTGCAGGACACACTAGAATAGAAGTAAATGAAATAGCAGATGAACTAGCAAAGAGGGGGACTCAAATACATTTCTGGAGGCCTGAACCCTTTTGCGGAATCAGCCCCAATGTGATATTGGAAGAAATGGGTGAAGCCGAGAAAAAGAGAAGATAGGGCTTATACAATCAAAGAAACCTCCATCCACATACATTCCAACTGCACAGAAATTCAGAATCCTAGAGCACAGCACTTACTGGATAGAAGAGGAACATTTACCTAAGTTGAAGCCTGCTGACATCCTAAAATTTCTCCGGGAAATAGTACTAAAGGAACTACTAGTTTCTGAGACTCTCTTGAGAAACTAAGTAGAAGTAAGAGGGTACAATAGAACTTATTACTTACGCACTGTAACCTCCTTTGGATCAAATTTCTCTGCTTTCTCCTCAATTCCTCCAATTCTAATTTTAAGAAAATCTGATCTTCTTTTGATATCCTCCAATTGTCCTCCCAATTCATCAAAAATATCATTCGCCGCCAAGACCAAGGAAGCGAGCTGTCTGAGAGCGTTGCACAGGGTGTTGTTGGTAACCGCTTCCAATTCGAAATCGCCGATTTTAGGATGGCCATCGTCGTCAAAAAGTTGAGTTCTGCTCAAAAATTTGGGCTCGACAAACCGCTGCACGAAGGGCATCACACAAAACACTGAACACACACTTACTTTCACACACAATCACTGTCTCGTTTTTTTTGTCACATGGCGATGTTATTTGTTTGGATGAAAATACGCGCTAAAACGCGCGCGGTCGACTCAATCCTCCTCTACCTGCGAAGGCCGCCGAACAATTGACGAGAAGCGAGAAGAACAAACCGAAACCGGTAAGTTTACGGTTCGCGCTGTTTAAAATTTTCGAATTCTGACCATGCGTAGCTGAACAAATAAAATAATTTCATATAACTACACTCAAACGACATCTTTGGACACGGAGCTAAACTAACCTCAATGTGGAATACAGTTAACAATATTTTTTAATAGAATAGAAGTATATTTTCTTCTTTTTATCTTCCTTTCTATTTTTCCTACAATGTATCTTAAATATTCTTCAAAATTACTTTCAATACAACAATATATCAATTTAAATAATTTTTGGTGTATATTTACCATCAAAATTTTGTCCGGCGGGTCCCCCCTGCTACCTAGACATCCATGAAGCCGAGCCCTCCAATAAAGGCCACAACCTTTTTCAGTGGATGCCTGCTTGTGTCTCTAGGGGCCATAACTCTCACCAATGAGTTAGGTGTATTGCATGGTTGCCTAAAACATGAGAGTTTCAAATTTGTCATATTTTTAAAGGCAATAGTGAGATCTGCAATATCACCGGACGAAATCCAATACGCATGTTTCTAAGCTTCTCACCGCTTTTGGCGAGATTCTCTATCGGTCCGAACCATGAGAGATTGAATCTCTCTCGTTTCAGACAACCCGTAATGCATCAATCTCATTGGTTAGATTCTCACTAGTCCCTTAAGAATACGGGCCCAGGGACTCCGAAGAGAAGATTCGCCTGCCCAGTGTGGACACTCTAAGAGAACATGGACTGACGTTTCGTCAGTCACGCTGCAATCTAGGGAACTTTCCTCTACTCCTAGGTTGTAGATGTGGTTCCTCACACAGCAGTGTCCTGTTAGGAGTCCTGCTATCTTCCTCAACCTATTCCTTGGTAGTTCAATAGCTGCCCTAGCGTGTCCATCAGTCCATCCCTTCAGTAGAAGTTTGGATTGTCTAGGACCCTGCAGAGCATTCCCATAAGCGAGGTGCTGGTTCCTCAGCCACTTCCTCGTCTCCTTGCGTATATCTAAAAAAGAAGAATCCGTCGGTTAACTTCAACTTCCGGTTCTAGCGTTTCACATACGACTGAAAGAAGACCTGGGATTACCGTTTTCTTACCAGGAAAACATAATTTCTTGAAGATCAATATTATATTCTCGACAAACACATATTTTCTTGCAGCACCTCCTGGGGATGCTGTTTGCTTGATACGGAATAAGTTCTGGTGCTACGAATGATGCTCAAAATTAGTTTAAAGGCGTTGTTTCTCAACGTTGAATTATTGGGATCAACAGTACCTTTAATTTGTTACAGACCGTAATGTTCTGCGCCTTTGTAAAAAAAATTTTATCAACCTCTTCTATTGTGATGCTGTCCTGTCAACAGTTTGTTAAGTTAACCATTGAATTGATGGATAACTACGTTGCACAGCTGAATAAAAACTGTTGGTTAACAGATAGTTAGCACAGTAGACAACGATAGTTGATTTCGTAGAGTAGAAGACACTTAAAATGTACAGTTTTGTTCGTTATTTGTCTATAATAATGTTTTGAGGTGGATCACATATCACATGAACGTGGGTGCTTCTAGCGTCCCAACCCAAATAGTTTCCCGGAATTCGTCAATTATACTACTCACTTTGCGTCCTTGCTTGTTTAAGATGGTTTTTTGGTGTAAGGTGTAAGGATCAGCTGGCTCATTGATAGTTATTCCAAGGATTGAACTGAACACTTACAACACTTAACATATCCTATTTTTTATTTTTAAACCAACATTATAGTCCTAATTATTATAAACTTAGGTTTCTATTCTATAAATGAAGCTAGAACTAATAACGCTGCATTCATGCTATCCTGCCAATAAAAGTTAACTTACTGGATTTCATTCAAGGCATTCTAAGTATTATGCTGTAATTAATTAATTGATCAATATAACTCTAAGATCCCTTACATTTTCCGACCTACCCCAAATATATTCTAATATTTCTTACCCCTTTTTGTAAAACATTTTCTACATTAACCTCAAATAAACTTTTTATCAATAATCCGAACCAAAAATATATCAGCCGGTGATTTTTTTTAGAATATTTTGTGTGTAATGTTGTTAATAATCATTGGTATCACTGAAACATATATCCGAATAGGATAGCAGGGGATGTGAAGAAGTAAGCAGCAGTAGGTACATAGGAATAGGTTACTTCTATACCTTCTTGTTTTTATGTTATCCTGTCACAAAGAACGTATTCTAGGATAAATTCAAAACTGCTATGCGGATTCCTACCATTCCTGAAATAACTGGGGCACAATGACAAGTTGGTTATTGGTTGGTTAGAAATTCTCAAGATCCTAACGTATTTTCCTGCTAATACTTAGAGAACTAGTGTAATAATACTGCTCTGTAACAAATACATAAAATTTTTTTTATTTATATCAAAAATTGTACTGATATACTTGCAGCAGTGTTAGATAATAGTGTTTTAAAATACTTGATTTGGAAAAATACACCATAGCTATCCTACTCTCCTGATGTAATATACTCGTTGTCAGGTCTTTTAATAAGAATTTAGTAAACAAATAAATAAAGGCACGCAAAATGAAGATTTTAAAAACAGCCTTTTAAAAAGTTAAATACTATTCTTCAAATGAATTTACAGTGAAGAAAGAAATAGAAGATGTATCATTCTTTAAATCTAGTAAATACTGAAAATATGTAAAATATAAAGGTTTCTAATTAAATATTATAGAACAAAATAAAATATATCTTAAAACGTAGGAACATTAGTATTAGTATTATTTTGATAGTTACACTACACCAAATGCAGAGAGCAGCCTCTTTAAACATATAGCCTCCTGGTTGAAGGACCGTAACGTTTCGACAGCTTAGTGTGGCATCGGAACAAAAATACTCTTTCAGTAACTTCTTCCTCTGGAATCACTTGGTCTCGGTTTTGCTATACAATCAGCAATATTTACTGGAGAAACAAAGACTACATTTCCAACTTCCTTTCAATGAAAGTCCGATATTTTTTCCAAAAACTCACTAATTACAAAACAGAGCTACTTCTTGATAAAAACTCATACAAAACAAAACGTCTTAGTTTGGT
>CAJUYI010003647.1:0-22071 GCA_910591695.1 Galerucella pusilla | reverse complement strand
CTATTGAATATTGTGGTGGTTAGTACGATGGCTTTCCTTGGAAGATGTTTTAATACTTTCCCGGTTATTAGATCATATCCTGGAGCTTTATGTGGATTTAACAACTGGATTTCTCTGTACACTTCTGCTGGGGTAATTGCTCTTAGGGGAGGTGATAGTTGGTTGGCAGATTCTAAGTAGGTTTCTACCTCGACATCTATTATTGGATTATTTGATGGAAGTGGGGTGAAAACTTTAGCTAAGTGTTCTGCAAACGTGTTGCTTTTTTCATCATTTGTGCGAGCCCAATTTCCATCAGGTTTTCTTAATGGGGGGATTGATGCAGTGGGTCTTTTGAATTTTTTGGTAGCTTTCCATAGTGTATTATCTTGTGGTGATAAGTTGGAGATGTAGTAATTAAAAGTATCGTTTCTGTTTTGACTTAGGGCGCTCTTGATACGGTGGATTAATCTATTCAGAATTGTCTTATCCCCAGGGTTCCTGGTTGCTTGCCACTTTCTTCTGGCTTTCCTTTCCTCACTTACTAGTTGCCTTATGTGGAGGGGGATATTCTGTATTACATTTGTCTCCTTTTGAATTAATGGAGTTGATTTCCAGGCTGCTTCTTGTATGATATTTGTCAAGTATTCCACATCCTCGTCTACTTCTTGTAGTTCCTGTATAATAGATGACTTATCAATTCGATTATTTTTTGTCATTTTGTCGAATAAATAGTTGTCTACAAGTAATAGATGATAATTTTACGAAATATTGGCCATATATGCAGTTGTACCGAAGAAACAAAGAATTTTTTGGAAGAAGCAGTTTGGATTTTGCTCACACTTGACTGCTCTCACCAAAGAAGTCCTCGGAATCGATTATGAAATGTATTGTGGATAAGATATTGTTAGGTCTTACACACCCCTCGCAATCAGCCATTCATCTTCCCTCTTGCAGGGCACACTTATTCGTCGGCACTTGGCACTTTTTGAAGTAAACCCATTTAAATGTAGAGTTGAGTAGACGTCTGCCTTCACGCATCTCTCGCTTTTAGGTCAGACATTCATTAATTTTCCCCCTCTTGAACGGCACACATGATCGTCGGTATTCGGCAATTTTCAATGTGAACTTGTTATTTGGCTATTATTGTAGCAGAATAGATAATTTTGATATCTTAGTGTGGATTTATGCAGCAACAATTAACAATTTATCAATTAGCATTCAACGATTAACATTTATCAATTATAATTTGAACTGCTCATTTCACTATGACTCCATTTATGCAGACAATTAACAATTATCATTTATCATTTAATAATTACGAAGCTGGCCAACTTTTAACTTTCTTAAATTAAATATACCGAATTTTCATCCAGTGCGCAACTAGTACGCAGATCCTGAAGTTATCCTAGATCATGTCAATGATTATTTCAAAATGAAATCAAATGAAACAACAATAAATTTTCAATATGAATCAACAATGAATTTGATGAAGTCTGTAGGGAATGATTTGATGCAAATAAAAAAGAAAAAAATTAGAAATATAGCTAAGCTGAAAATAGTGAAAGTTGTTAAGAAGGCCCTATCGGATGATGATATATCCGATGAATGATAATAAATCTCATTGATACTATTTTTGTGGTATTATTTCTATTTATTATTTCAGTTATTATTGTAAATAACTAGAATCTCGGGCTTGTGCGCATGCTTACTATTTTCTCCTAATTTATAATTGTGTCTGCATACACGATGGCAGTTTCACTAATTGTTCAATGTTAAATGATGAATGTTAATTGTTAAATGCTGCTGCATAAATCCACACTTACTTATCAGTGCTGTAGGGTTTTTTGTTGCAAATTCTTTAGAGAGCTCTATATTTCTCAATTATTTTCACAAACTGAAATTGTACTAGATACGCCACTGTATCAGGCTGGCTCAGTTACGCTACGAGCTTGACCAGGCCTAGAGTATTATTAATGATTTTCCAGTCGAAATATTGCTTGTCTTCTCTGAATCAGCTGTCAATTACTGGTGTGTTGGCTACCGAAAAATGTGTCCCTCGACGATGAGACACGGTTTTTTTGTCATAGACTCTTTTATTGAATACTGCGGTTCTTTCCGATCGTTGAGGAAATCTAATTTGTTGGGCTTGTGAACTAACATATATGTATTTAATAATTTCTTACTTTTTTTTAAGGAATTTCAAGGTTATGTGTATTTTTAAACAGACAAAAATTGAGACATGTGCTTTTTTTTTATTAGAATTCAAGTGCCTCGACAACTATGGCCATTGGCACTGTACAAAAGACAAAAAGACATATATAAATACATACAATATCTTATAACATAAAATATGAGAATTGTCATTCTAGTTTATATTGTGTGGTAGAGATTAGTTGTTTTGAGGAGTTTCAATGTCCTAGGGATTTCAGCGGTGCAGTTTAAAAGTTCTTTCAGGTTTTGTGTTAGGTCTAGGCTGACATCAAGTAACCATGTGTGTATCTGGTATGGTTGATCCGCAATCGTCTAAGGAAAGCAGCTTCTCTCCTGGTTGAGAAATCGAGGGAGAGACAGCCGATTGATGGTTGTATATCGTAAAGGGCTGTTTTGCTGTTGTGCCAAAAATTTTGCCAGGTCTCCTTGACGGACTTTTTGAATAATACTTCTATGTCATCTGGGAGCTGGAACGTTGTTGTGGTGATGGAAGAAGAGGCTTCTTTAGCATGGTGGTCAGCGTTTCCATTGCCATTAATTCCAATGTGAGATGGGAGCCATCAGATAAGACAAACTGTTACATCACGAGCTGAGAGGGTTTGATAGATGTCATGGATGTTTTGAAGTATTGGATTGTCAGTAAAGATAGTATTAATTGAGGAAAGTGAATCGGTACAAATGACGACGCGCTTGACAGGAAAAGAGATTTGATTGGAAGCTTGGAAGATGCTATACAACTCACCAGTGTGAACGCTACATGTTGAGGGCAACCGATAGTTCGTGGTTGGTTGTGACGGAGCAGCCAACACCAAAAAAAATTTTTGAGGCGTCTGTGTAGAGAGCTACATCATATGTTGCTATTTGAATTTGTGGGAATACGTTTGAATGCGTTCATCTGCGCAAATCATGTTGTCTCAGATTCGATGGTTTTGCAGGGTATTCCAAAAATAAGGAAGGAATGGGAGAAAAATATTTATAATTAATTTTTTCAATGTATTTTAAAAGAGGACTCCCCATGCGCCAACTAAATTTTTGTGATATCGAGCTGAAATTTTAGGTGAAATTTCTTTTGTTGGTCAAAGAAACTTTTTGAATACTTGTAATTCAAAGAAAGTCTGTTTTTTCTGACGCAGTCCAGTGTAAATACCCTACAAAATGATTGTTTTATTATTAAAAATATAAAACTCATTTAAACTTTATAATGCTTAGTGTATATTTTTATTTGTTGACTACTGAATTTTTATAACAAAAGCACACTAAAAAGGACAACAGCGCAAACAATCTAAATTAAAAAAGTTTGTCTTTGACGTGGTTTGCTTTAGGAAACTTCTTAAATGGGAAAGTTCACGCTATTCTATTAATTAAAAATTTCCGGAACATCTGATACAAAAGTTGAAGGATACTGTGATGCTTATTTCAAATTATACACATTTTAACAATTATAATGTCTGTTCACGTTTCGACCTCTAGTCACCTGTCAACTTCTATTCCCAATCTTCATCAATTTATAGCCTTCTCCAGCGTGATGAAATCAAATAATTGCCAAGCTCAGTACGCTAGAGCACGTGATAAGAGATGGTCGATGCTTTGAGCACAGTTCACCGCAACTACCTGATCATTTTAAGGATTGCTCGTAACCTAATAGATCTATCGCAATGTCTTTGGTCCAGTTATTTATCATTAATATCAACATCAACTTTCATATTAATAAGCACTTCTTTTTTTGCTTTATCATATTCGACTTCGTTTTCATTAATAACAAGCTTGTAGTTGTCATCGGTTCTAGAACTCATATTGCTTGTCAAAGTTTCTAGTAAAAAAATGTTTCGTCTTGTGAGCAACGACTAGTACCAGATTTAGACGTATCCAGTATCTGGCGCAAGTCTCACTGGCATGCCAGCACTGGCGTGATAGTGGCTCCATGTAAACACTTTTTTGGGCCAGTCCAGCGATGTCAGACAGTGCTGTCTCAAATAGAGAGCTTGTCTATTTTTGCAGCCAGTAGCCCTCACCCTCACCCTAACAACCGAGCCAGTGTTGCGGAAACGTCTAAGCACGCTGTGCCAGTCGTTGGCGCATTCTGTAGACAGCGGTAAAATGAATCGAAAACTAAACACGGTACATATAACTCAGGCTTCGATAAGAAATTTCAGTAGCTAGGTATGACAATGTTATTCTTTTTTTAAAAAACTGTTCCTGGAACGTGCACTTCACTGGATTCATTTCTAGTAGACTATCATATCGTTGGAATGTCATAAAATGAAATATTTCATTTCACATTTTGCCACAGATATGATCTACCATGAATGGACCTTAATAAAAATTTGATAACAAAATTTTGCAGTCTTAAACTTCAAAATAATTTTTGATTATCTAGTTGTCAAATTTTTTCTGTTGTGTCAGTTAAGGATAAAAATTAATTTCTACTTATTTTCTCTTGACAACGGTAGCTGGAACGCTACCGAAACGTTGGAATAAAGAATTTAAAAATATTGTGGTTTAATTTCCCAAGAAATTAAAAAAATAATGAATAATATACCACAAGGAACATACAGAAGATATGACAATGTTACTTCCAATTACATTTTTGCTGGTGATGCCTCTCTAATCACAGTGTCTTGATGCTGAATCAAGATTTCTAACAGGGACAGTAACTCGTCAAAATTGTGACGTAAGACGTAATGCCAACCTGTACTCAGAGGGATCTTCTCCTCTCAGTTCTTGAAGCAAAAACCAAACCTTCCGTTATAGTGCTATCGCTGATCCATTTTCTCATCTATATTCGTTTTTTCTTCAATATTTCGTCCTCCAACATATCAGTAAGCTCAGTGATAGCAGCGCGGAAATTGTCTTGACACATTTTATTTTAAACAGCCGGCTTTGCTCCACATTCAATTTTGTAACGCACCTGATCACAAGCACACATTAACGACAAACGACCTGGTCCAGAGCTGGCAGTATCCTAGCTGGCGTGCCAGTGAGACTGGATTTTTCGAAATAACTTTCTGCTACAGTGAAGCTTCTCCACCCGCCATGTCGTTTGAATGTTGTAAGGTCAGCACCTTTATCACCCAGTAAAGTTGTGTGTCTCACGGCAATGGCCGCTATAAGCTTCTGCGTTTGCCAGATTTAATAATGAAGCAGCGCTTTAAGTAACTTTGATTCCAACAGGTTGTGGAGAACATTTTTGATTACTGTATCGTAAAAAGGTTCTGTCGCTGTATAACTTATTCGGACAAGTCTCCATAGTCTTTACAGTTGGCAGAAGCAAACGTGAGCCCTGGTGGGCGTGTTCATGTCGCTGTACATGGAGACTAGACATAAGGAGCACAAACTCTGTATTATGAAAAGTGTCCTCGAAATGCGTTATATTGTGATGGCACTCGTGTAGCGAATTGGTCTGAAATGTTTAGTTGGAATGTCATAGTAAATTATTTAAGGTTATGTAAATGGAGATGGTTTGTTTATTTTAACTAGGTTAATAGCTAGCAAATTTCAAGGAAAAAATAAGTATCTCGCGTAGCTGGTGCTATGTTTGGTTAAAGGTAAGTTCCTTCAATATATTTACTTCACAACACTCGTTTTTACCATTAATTGTTAATTTAGATTCAACTTTTATAAAATAAATAAACACTAATGTCACTAATATAGACGTAGATTTTGTTAGGTTAACTTGGTCGGCATACTTCACTCTGTCCTCAGACCAATTTGCTACTTCCGCGCCATCTACTATTCAATGCTTTTCGCGGACACTTTTTCGAAATTTTTCCTATACAAGTTTGTGCTCCTTATCTCTAGTCTCCATGTCGCTGTAGTTGTATTTTTGTAGTAACAATTCGATATTTTGAATCGATAACCAAATATCGATACCATAAATGTCAACTGTTAAGAGTTATGTAAACAAAGTCAAACTTGCTAAAAATGTAACTCTAAATATTAATAAAAAGATTTATATTGGACCAAAACTAAAACTACCGTTTGCCCTAAATGTCTATATTTTCAAATTACATGACTGTATTGTCATGAAAAAGGAGGGTCAAGTTTCTATGGAAAGCAACAAAATATGAACTGGTTATAGTCCAGTGTTGCCGATGCAAAAATGAAAATTACCCAGTCAATATGAAAAATCCCCCAAAACAATTAATAGCCATTTTATATTTCCCTTCTACAAAATATTCGAAAAATTATTGGATCCAAATTAGTGAAATTGTCTAAGAATCGGATAATTATCCTCGCATTGACAACACTGATACAGAATGAATAAAATGATGTATGTTGATGAAATCATTCGGTCATATTATTTCGATTATATTTAACAATTACTAATAGACGATCGTTAACATTGGCTCTTGATTGGCTGCTTGCGATGACCTTATTTTAGTTCGCATATTTTCCGGGGCTCATGTTTGGTTCTGACAACTGTATCAAGAATTCTTTTTCCATAAATGTGACTTTTCGTGAAATGCCGGTCTTGTTATCTGGTATCGACACAAGAAAATATGTGTCCCTGTTTACTACATCACTGATTTTCAAATACGTCAATCCACAGCAATGACAGGCATCAGAAACCCCAATTATTAATGCAACCTAGAATGTTTCAAAGTCTACAATGTCTTAAAGATATCAAATAATATTCTTTTTCAAGCTATTTTCTAAAGCTAGGACAATTGCGATATAACGTTCCGTTTGTAGTATTCAAGATCCTCTTAACCTTTTTCATTTTCTCCTTTTTTTTTATAGAAATATATTTGAACATTGCTGTAACATTGTTCCAGAAGCAATGCTAGCCGACTCTTCTCTTGGCTACCCCGCATCCAATAATCCCGATTATTTTTAATATTAAATTGAAATAATCAATAAATGCGATAATTATATTCTTTTTCTGTATTGATGTGGCTGGTCAAACATATCTGAACAATGGAAAAACGGACAACTAATAGATTTCTCATTGTTACCGCTTAACCCCTATTAAGCGTTCTTTTAAAAACATGTTTTTCAATCCTAAACAAAGGTCGTATGTCAGAATTGAACAGCAAACCGTGGTAAAAGAAGACTTTAACATGAAAATTTCACCACAAACATCGATCTCGGATTCAAAAAAACAAGTCTGGGAAATCCCAGTCAGTTAGGAATTGGATACTATTTGGATTTGTTTCGGGAAAATCTATTTTTAGGTGAATTCCGCTATTGAATTATTCGAAAGCCCAGATGACGAGCAAATAAAAGTACTGGAATATTGTTGGATTTTCTTTCTGTTCAATTCTCTTCTTCCCGACTTTATAAAAGTAACTCAATACAGGGTCGCAGCTTCCAGAATGCTCGTGTTATGATTGATTTTATATGTTTTCCATGTACGTAGAATTTCTGATTCTCTTATTTTAGTGTCCAAGAAAAACTGTTGAAAATTCCTTCCAGTGTATCCAAGAAAAACTGTTGAAAATACTTCCGGAATGCTGATGTTTTTCCGTGCATCAAGGCACATTTTTGTATGATTTGAATAAATATAACAATAATATTTTCATAAATAATATTTTCACTTATAATTGCACAAGTGGTTTGTATTTTATAAAAACACGACACTGAAGGTGGAGTTTTTCAGGTTGACAGTTATTCGAGTCAAATTGCTAAAGGAAACAGTTTAGAATTTGAACAACACAAATTTACCCAATATCAATACAAACCTCGAGTGTAATTCGGCAGGACAATTTAATGAATGAGAAATTTGGAAACATATCAATGCAAACTTTATTTATGAAACATTAAAAATAAACACATTTTTATTTTAATGTACAATTATTAAAAACGCAGTTATTGAAATTCATACTAGGAACAGTGATATTGATGAACAAATGAATAAGTGAAAAAGCCACTAGTGTATTTGTCGCTGTAAAAGATAAAGCTAACTTTTGCCGCTGTCAAAGTGACAATTGCACTGTGGCATATGCGTTTTTCATACATGAAATAAATTGTCATAAATAATAATTGACCGTAAACAACAACGTACGGATCTGACGAGAACTGTCTGTGGAACATTAAAAGGAGAGGTAAGACACATTGCCGCTACGAAAGGTACGTCTGCATCCTATTTTGAATGCTGTAATTTCTCTCGATTGGTAGGTCGTGCTTGCGCGTAATCTTTACATGAAGCAATCAATTTTTTTCAGTCAAAGATTGGGGTTAACGTTTGTAATATATTTAAACGGTTCATTATTGTGATATTTTGACAAGAATTAATAACAAACCTGCCTTTTTTCCATTTCTTCCAACGTAATGTGTTAGAAGGACATTAACAATCGATGACGCACTCCAAGAAGGTTATTAGGTATATGAACTCTAGTATTACTTTTATTCAAATAATATGATGGAGGTGCCTTTACATAAGGCACCGGCTACTCAAAAACGAAAGGATGCTATAGCTGGTAACTACCTTGTCACTAGTCGATCCTGTTAATTTTACTTATGTATATTACAGTTCATTGTTTTGCAGTGGTGGTTATAAATATTGTTCAAATGCTTTGTATACTTTTCACAGTTTTTACGTCTAAGGAACTCGTCAAGGCGTTTTACCTTCTAATTTACTTGCAGAGATCGTTACAGCTGAGCACGATTTCCTTATCTATCACGGTTCGGGTTAAAAAGTAAGAGAAAGTCATTTGTATAATTAATGTTTTCAAAGATGTGAAGTTTTCATCATAAAATGTGAAAACCTTAATTAATCGTATTTCATTCAACGGAACAACTTTTAGTTTTACTATTTACGTAATGGCACTTTTCCCAAAAGTGAACGACGTACATGAATACACATATTATATTATGTGTTTTCTAGAAATTAATTTATATCAGTTACTATAGTGAAGTATATACACTCAGGTGCAAAAAAGACGGGCCACCTATTTTTTTCTCAACATAAGCTATATTTGTTTATTATTTTGGGCTTTTGGTTCGCACTTTTTATATTTTACCCACAAAGGACTTCCTCCTGGTATGAAAAGGCAAGAATATGTTACTTAAACTAAACTTAATAAACAATGACATAAATAAAGGAAAAATACATGTATACTTAGTAAAGTTTATGTTAACAACAGCAAACTTTAGAGGTACAGAAAACAAAATTAAACACATAAAATAGACTTTAGTATTTGGTATTTCCTCCCCTAGCCCTAATTATTGCTTGCATACGGCGTGGCATCCCACTAATGAGCTCACGAACTGCATTCTGAGGAATATTCTCCCATTCTTCTTGAAGAACTACACGAAGCTCATTTAGTGTGGTTGGTGCTATAGCACGACTTCTAACACGTTTGCCTAACGTGCCACACATGTTCTATAGGATTTGCGTCCGGAGAAATGCTGGCCAGTTCATTTTTTCAATGCCAACTGACGCATCTCGCTGAATGAGGTCTAGCGTTGTCCTGCATCAGGATAAAGTTATCGCCAATAAATGGAGCGAATGGAACCACCTGATATGCCAAAACTTCCTCAATATACCGTTGTGCAGTCAGTGAGCCCCCATTGATAAACACTTATTTCCTTAGAGGCTTCACTTGATATGCCTGCCCATACCATTACGGAACCTCCGTTATGACTCAGCCTAGGGCTAAAAGCACATTCTTGGAATCGTCCCCCATTTCGTCTCCATACTCGTTTTCGTCCGTCTGGTAAATTTAGCGAGAACCTGGACTCATCGGTAAAGAGTATATTACTCCATTGCATAAGATTCCAATTGCTATGTTCACGAGCAAAGTGCAATCTCGCTACCCGGTGACGTGGAAGTAATTTAGGCCCAGTTGCTGGCCTAAAAGCTTTTAGCCCAACCTCATGTGATCTTCGGCAAACTGTCCATTTACTTACATTTTTACCACGAACCCCCAGAAGTCGATTTCTTGTCTGTACTGAAGTCAAATGACGATCCCTTAGAGAATTTAGTACAATAAATCTGTCATCTTGAGCGGTATTCTGACCTGTATTCTACCACTACCAGGCCTTCTTGTGTTTCTTCCAGTATCCCCAAAACGTTGTAACACCCTTTGAATGGTAGAACGACTAACATTGAGTAATCGAGACACACATCTTTGGCTTCGACCATCTTCCACAAGAGCTACTGCTTTAGCACAATCTTCAGCACTTAAAATCATATCATCATTTAATATTTAGCAGAATACAAACTTCGTCCTCGTGCGATATGACTATCATATCCACACTAGTTGCACAAACTACTATTTCTATCAAAATATGCTCTTTTACATTTAAAAACAAGCTGCCAAACGTCAAATCAATTTATCCATCCATTTTAAAGTTACCGAATCAAAACATTCAAGTTTTCAAAATTTCAACACCCTGTATTTCGAAAAGTAAATGTGCTAGACCCCTTAATCCTCATATCATTCTGTCCAATTTTACGAGAGGAATCTACATGCAAACGTTGTAATTACCCCTAACGTTCAAGATGCTCATACCATTTTTTGCGCGATCGTATTGAAATAAATTCCGAATAAAATAAGTTGAATTTCTTCGAAATGAACGAAATGTCAAAAGTGACATTTATACTTCTCGATCAGTTTAAAATATATTTTGCATTTTGGTGAAATTGTTTTTATGCTATTTATTACTTTTCGACGTCTGAACGGTAAGTAAATCACTTACCGACGTGTTAAACTTAGAATCCAGTAAACACAACCTACCGTCCTACCCTACCAGCTTTGCATAGAATTTTAATATAGCGTCGGTGGATCAGTGGCAGAATGCTCGCCTTCCACGCGGGCGGCCCGTGTTCGATTCCCGGCCGGAGCATATGAATCGCTGCTTCGTCAACGAGAGAGAGACTCAGGAGAGAGCACACGCACGCAAGCAAGGCACATAACGAAGCAACGTAACGCAACGGTCAGAACTTTTGCGTCGCGGCCTCTGGTCGCTCAAACATAACCTGACATAAAGAACTAAAGTTCAAAAAATGTATTTATTTTTCCACTTTTTAAACAATGTTATCAAATACCAAAAACGGCAGGCCATAAATTTTTAATAAAGAATAATACAATTATTTGGAAGTTTACCGTATACTGAACTAAGGAATGGAAACTTATAACAATTCCTTATTAATTAATGGAAGACGTGAAAAGTTTCAACCCAACGCCTCATAACATATTCTCAAGTGTATATATAAATTGTCTTGGGAGCTTTCTGGCATCGGTTATTTTTGGTATCC
Organism: Galerucella pusilla; assembly: GCA_910591695.1. NCBI lineage: Eukaryota > Metazoa > Arthropoda > Insecta > Coleoptera > Chrysomelidae > Galerucella > Galerucella pusilla. Next base: position 10,676 of record CAJUYI010003647.1, on the reverse strand, counting down.
GTTTCTTGATCACGGAAAGCTCAACATAACATAAATTGATATCTCCCTGATATTCGTCGCACACTTTGTCCTCTAGTTGGAGAAATTTCTCAAGCAACTCCTTTCGTTGTATTCCAAAAATTAAATTACTCCACGCAGTTTATAATTAATGTAGCAAATCAAATAATTCCGAAGTTGTTCGCTTTTCTTATTCCACACAAAATTGATTGAAGGAACAAGAAGTTTGTGCCATTAATAATAATGGCGATATAAAGCAAACTTTCCAAAATATTAGAGAGTTATTGGAAACACGAGTTTGCTGCGCTGCAGTAATTGTGATGACCTTAAATGAATAGTGCTCAACATTAAAATAGACTTAAAATTTGGAGTTATTGAATCTCTATAGTGACATATTATAAAGTTTAAGGTATATACATTTTTTTTTAAATGTAACCTTACTGTTCTCATGTATCTACGTTTTTTTGTTCATCGGAAAATATTTATTATTATTGTTTTATTTCTAAATTGGAAAGATCCATAATTTTTTTATTTAGCGAAGGGGGAAGGGTTACCTACTTGAAACTGTCATTGAAAGATGATTGAAAGATGAAAAAAGTTAGGTAGGGTCACGGATCATCTACAAATTGTGACATTTAAATAGGGCAGGTCCACGACAGTTGAGAATACCCCAGTGGTAAAACAATAAACAATAGACACGATGAGAAATTATCAAACAACAGACAACTACAGGGTGATCATTCGAATTCCGACACATTTTATGAGCCCATAACTTGGAAACTGATTAAGATATCGAGGAGCGATTTTGACTGAACGGCTCCAGGAATTAAGAAATTTTTTTTCACGATGTTGCCAATTTTGAATTTTTTCCCTAGACTCCAGACTTGGAGATCAATAACTTGGACATTTTAAATGGAACACCCTGTATGTTTTTGTACCGTCGGATAGGCTGAAGCTTCTACTTTTCAAAAACATATGGTGTTATAGCAATTTAAGGAGTTCTTAAGCAGCAGATTACCTTTAAAAGATATACTGCAATTCGCTGACTACAGTAATTCCGTACATTTTTGTCAGCGCATAACTTCTGAACTAGTCATGACATCGAGAAGCTAAACGGTTTCAGGAATTGAAAATTTTTTTCACGCTGTTGTCAATTTAGTATTTTTTCCCTAGACTCCAGATAAAAACTTGGGTTTTTTGGATGTCATTATATGGATTAAGTTATTGTTGTTGAAAACAGTACAAACAAAACAATTTATTGAAAACAAAATAAAAAGAATAAGTACAAAATTATATGTAGGTATGTGCTCAATTAACCTACATAAATTCTTTAATACAAAAGTTGTAGAATATGCCCACCATTATTGTCAATACATTTATGCAAGCGTAGTTGAAGATTTAAAAAAGAGTCTCTTAACATTTGTGTTTGAATATTTTCTATTACGTTTCCTATGTTTTCTTATGTTTAGCTTCTTGATGTCATGACTAGTTCAGAAGTTATGTGCTGACAAAAATGTACGGAATTACTGTAGTCAACGAATTGCAGTCTATCTTTTAAAGGTAATCTGCTATAAAACCATGTATTTTTGAAAAGTAGAAGCTTCAGCCTACCCGACGGTACAAAAATATAGAGGGTGTTCCATTTAAAATGTCTAGGTTATGGATCTCCAAAAAACCCAAGTTTTTTTCTGGAGTCTATATAGGGAAAAAATACAAAATTGGCAACAGCGTGGAAAAAAATTCTTAATTCCTGAAGCCATTCAGTCAAAACCGCCTCTTGATATCTTAATCGGTTTCCAAGTTATAGACTCATAAAATTTGTCGGAATTCAAATGATTGTATTAACCTATTATTATTAAATATGCAAGCTCAACAATTAAAATAACTTTAAAAAAACACTCAAGCAAAACCAACTGAACTCAAACTCTCAAACACGATTATAAATCAGCATAACCTCACTATTAAGTACCACGTGTTCTGAACGCTTTGTTTATTGTTTCACCACCGGGCTCTTGTCAAAATAGTTTGTGACGTCACGTGGACATGCCTATAGTGAAACATGAAATAAGGTCGTGATAGTACACTGCACAAATAACAAGTACTAACCTGAGGTGTGTTCTTTTTGACTGAGATCTCAGCTCACTTCAGCTGAAGTGATCTGAGATAAAGTGATGTGAGTGAGCACTAAAAAGAACGAACCACTCAATTGAAACGCACGATCTGCCGACCTATGCGTGAATAAGAGACATAAAACATATAAATTCTTATCAGCATTTAATAATGGTATTGTATCCATCATTATTTCTGTTTTATTCAGTCAATTGATAATTTGTAACAAAAGAAAATTAGGTTATGTGTGTTTATTTGTAAACAAAATCAAATAATTCTTCATCCCCTCCACTTTATTTCCGACTCAAGTCCAACTGATACCCCCTTACATCACATTCAGCATCGGTGAAGGGGGAGGAAAAATCTCAGCTCACTTCGAAGTTAGTAAATCAAAAAGAACGCACACATTACCGATCTGAGCTGAGATCAACAACTGAGATCTCAGTCAAAAAGAACACACCTCTTATTAGGTAATGTTTCTTCTATTTAAAACATCAATGCGCAAGCGTATATGTTACTATTACTGCTAGACCTTATTTTAACAGTTCTTTGAAAACAATGATTTTCTCATTGTACTGAAGTGTTTATTATTCAAGATTATTTTCTCTCAATCCTTTCCCTATTATATGTTTTATTGAACTACTTACCATTATAGTGACAATGTTAACAAGTTCTTGAGCCTTTTACAATGTAAGTCGTAAAAGGCTCGCTGGAAATTTATCTTGGACAGATTATGTTGAGGAATCACTCGACCATAACGAGGTTGAAGAGTTTCCTTTAAATGGACCTCTTTGTCATTGTAATCTCAGCGGGAGTTCATTGTTTGCGGCGATTCTTGCTTATTATAACTCCTAAACATCCAGTTTATGAACTCCGTAAGTATTAGGGTAGTGATCTCCACTTCTCCATAGTAACTAAACCAAGATAAAAATTATCCCTTGGCTATTATATTAGTGTGAGATCTTCTGTTGTTTAATACTTTGGAAGGACGGAAAAAAGTATATTAAGGGTCAAAAACGTTACTTCAGTCACGAGTTTCCTGAGTGCCTGAATGTTAAGATGGTCACTTCGACCAAAGATTACAGAATAAAATATAAGATGTTCCACTCTAGGGCGGTTTGATTTAAGTTGCTGTCCCAAACGGACGCCGCTCTCATAAATTATGTTTACGACGATTCGCTTTTGTTGTTAATAACGAGACCGGTAGATACCAGAGCAGTTCGAAGAGCTTATATTCTATTTTGAGCTATACAGGGGTAATTAGAGAAATATATATTTAAATTAATAGGAATCTTTATCACAAAGGTTTATTTTTAAATGTTAATAATTTCGAAAAATGTTCGGGATATGAATTTGAAAAGGTGAGTGAAAAATAAACATGAATTTTTAAAATGAATCAATTCACAGTTTTTATCCAGCATCTTGGTAATTTTGTGATACTTACCGATAATCTATCAGATATTTATCACAAATTGAATTAAATATACTCATTAGCCACCAGAATAATAGGGCTACTAAATCTTAAATTTTGATCTTTAAATAGCGCGTATTTTTTGGATTGACAAGCTTAAACAGTAAAAAGAGAAGCTGCTGCAGGACTTTATCAAAAAATTTTATAAATGTTGTAAAATACTAAGTTTGGAGTTTGGTTTATGTGTTAAATTTAATCTATTGTCTTTCAAATCTTTCAATATACATTTGAGAGTAAAATATATACGGACTCTGGTGTAGAGACTTGCATAATATTTGGAAGGAAATTGATTACATGGATGATGAAAAGAAAATTTAGTAAATTCGTTCAAAAAGAACTGACCAATTCCCTTTGGTTAGCTATAGAATTGAATTTTTCGATAAATATACTTTCCATCGCAATAACGTTCTCAACAATGTCCCTTGATGGTACACATAAGCCACTAAATTCATCCTTCTTTGTCGTGTAAGCTTTTAGTTTACAGAAAAAATTTCCTCAATTCATTAAATTATCAGACGAATGGGCAAACTTTAAGCATGTTTCACATGAATGTTGTATCAGACATTTTTTTAACAAATACCCCGTAACATACACTGAAGGATTTCCTTTTGGGCTTGATAGATTTCGGTAATCTGTTGTAAACACTTTTAAAGGCACATTTTTAGTTTGTGTAGGAAAAGTGAACTGTACTAGGCAGTCACCACCGGCATCGGTGCTTATGCGATAAATTCGATCCAGTGAAACTTCTTGTATTTTATTCTGTAATTTTTATTTTGACCACGTATTAGAGGCAAAATAATTGAATAGAGATTTACCATCAGACCTTTTAATTGAGGAATGACTTGATACATAACAAGATTTGAAAGTATTTAAGGGTCTCTCCAGTAGAGAGGGGGTGAATCAGACGTTTATGACGTTAGCGCTAAAAGTGTGCCCCTGAAGTTAAAATTTGTGTCTTCGCATTTTTTTTCGAATTTGTCGCATTTCTGAAATATGGAGGGTGGGTTCCATTCAAATGAACACAATGTTCAAAGTGTTCTGTTTAAAAATAAAATATATTTGGGACCGTGAAAAAGTTTCCAATTTGCAATTAAAAGTTTACTGACATTGCTTGTACTATTTTAAGCCAGCTGACGTTTTAAACAAAAGATAAATCGGATATAATCTGAAGCAGGCGTTTTTCATTCCCATCATACACATATATTTATTTTTCGAGTTAGTAGCGGGTTTGTTGAAACGAGAAAACTCCGCAAAGGACCATGCGAAACATCACAAATAGGCTTTTGAAAAAACTCGGTTAATTTTTAATTACATTTGCGGAAAAGCATGTTTGAATGAAAGTTAACACGGAACTGTATACGCCTAAAGCGACAAACCTTTGAATGTAAAGAGTAACCTCAATTAGTTTTAGTTGTGGATAACAGTGTCTTCTTGAGAACATGCATCTTTAAATGATTATTTAATATAATTTTACTAATGCGCTAAGCCCACACAACTTTACAACTAGTTATCCTATGTCTTATTTTATGAATACAGGGTGTTTTGTTCGCAATGAACTTCTTGCAGTGATTGTTCACTGTATTCATTTAATCTCTGCGAAGTTTTAGAGCCGTTACACTTGGAATTGATGGTCAATCCTGATCATCCGCAGAGGCCATTATGTATAATACGACATTTCACATGCACAGCGCATCATCAGTCCGTAGATTCGTCACCAAGTGCATACGGCGAGCCCGTGCGCACAGCGTATACTAAGCATCAGGTGATGGTACATATGTGGTACATATGCGGCTTAACTCACGTATCCTGATGGTCAGTTGCGTATAAAAACACGGTTTCATCACAGTGTTGTATTATCCACTTTCACGGCGAGATGGATGGCGAAAAATAAGTTACATATATATACATAAATTCTAATAAGTCTTATAATTGAAGAATATAGATGTATTTGGGATACTTCAGATGGAAATTGCAAAGATCATGACACTGACAAGATGTGTTGAAACTGATATCCATATCTTGAACAAACAAAATTGTGCAGGACACAACATGCTTCAAGGGTTGCAAAGGCGAAGAGAAACATTAACGGGTCTGTGGAAAATACGCCACTTGTTGGTTAAAAGACCAAAGGCACATTAAATAAATCGTCTTGCTCGTGTAAGCCTATAGTTGAGAATTTTCTTTTTGTAATTGAGATTTTTCCTCGCATAAACGCACATTGGAGAAATCCTTTTTCACAAATTTGATGCAACCACATTGTTCTGTTTTTCCTTGTTGTTCCTTGATATATTAATAGTTTAACGCACAAAGCGGCAACCACGCGTTGTTCCTTACGCTTCAAATACAATTTGAAAATTGTGTCATACGTAGCATGTGAAAGGCATCAGTTTTGCTCCGCGTACTAACGCAACTGATCATCAGGACTGACCATCAGTCCCATGTGTTACGGCTCTCAGTATATCATTCAAGGCTCCTGAGACAAGAGGGGGCGAAAACTAGCACACAATTCATACCGCACTTAAGTATGAATCACATAGCGGACCGTTGTTCGTGGAACCCCATATTTGCCTAGCTATATCTTCATTTTTACCGCAAATAGTGCTTTCTACAGCTTTTTCTCCACGAATGAGTGTATTTAACTTTTTGGCTCTTTGGGCATGGTCTAGTAAAATTTTTGTGGCCAACTACTAGCCAAATGCTCATTGTGATAATGTTCTAGTAGTCGGCCACTATAAACCGCTTTTAACTTATTTGTTGTTCACTTTGTCCCCGGCCGACTACTAGTACAAAATATCATTGATGCTCCAGCTCAGATTTCCTTCGATCTGTTTTTTGCCACCAGACCATGGTTTTCTCCACAGCTGTATACACTTCAGCCAGTCGCATTCACTAGGATAATTTTTCCCCCAGTTGTGAAGGTTTTGGCAATTCATACTCCCAAAATTCCTAATTCTAATAAAGGGAATTAGTGCAATGTTCCCTCTCAGACATTTCTTCGTGTACGTTTCTCCACCATTTCCAAAGCTCCAAAATAACATTAGGGTGTCTCCCTCTACAAATATTGTCAGATCATCTGTATTCCCCTGAGTGTAGGGTCCCTTGCTATTTAGTTTTTCCAGGAGTTACTTTTCCCTGTGGACTATACGAGGCTGAACCAAATATTTCTAGATTGGAAATTTGAATTTACGATTTATAAAATTTTCAATACAATCTATATTTTGGGACTCTCGAAGATGTTATTAATGTGGCAATGATTTGAGTTTTCTATAATATTAAGAAATCTATAATCATTTTCTCGAATTATTTTTACAAAATTCTTTTTTTGTTGAATAGATTATTTTTTTCACTTGTCAAAATCTGACATTTTGGTGGTTTTAACCAATAGCAATACATTATTCTAGCCAATCATTCGGGATTATACTGATAATTATGCTTCCTCATCGATAAAACCTTGTTTACATCGAAACGTCAAAATTTTACTTTGAATTTGTCATTATTGACAACTAAAAGTGCTTCGAAGTTTATTGAAAAATGAACAGAAACCGATTGAGTGCCATCACCCAGGAGAATATTGAACATTCAGGTAATACAAAATTATAAATTGTTGAAAAAAATAATCTTCCCAAATACAACTCGCTCTTCAAATTCTATCTCATAATTTTTTATTTTCATCACTCAAACTTGTTTGTTTGAGGCAAAAACATTCAAACAAACCGAATTTAGATAAAATCCCTCGTCCTAACGGACTCGTGATTTTATCAATCGGTTTGTTTTCATATTTTTGCCAAATAAACAAGTTTTCGTGGAAAAGAAAAAATTATCGATAAAATTTGAAGCACTCGTGGTATTACCTTTGATTAAATTAAATGTTCGACATATACTACAAATTTAAAATTTAGTACGCATCGAACGGAACGCGTTCGATGCGATAATTACAGTCAAGCAAGGTCGGACATGGTTAGTACTTGGATGGGTGACGACCATGCCAGGGAAAACCATCGTATGGGGCCCGTACAGCCTGCAGCGGACTAGCATATCACAGCTCGCAGGCATTATACCAATGAGCACGAGGTATAATGTAGATATGCCGTCTTTCGGAGGAGACGTAAAACCGAGGTCCCGAGAAAGAAAACTACCACTGGTTGGAACACTAGTGGGTTCGCCTAAATTTCCGGTTAGGGGTAGAGTGCTCCCGGCGTCGGTGATTAGCCACAGTCGCAGAAATAGACCGACGTTAAATAACAGAATAAAAAAAAAGAATTTAGTAGTTTTGGAATATACTGAGAAATTATAGTTGTATTATTTATTTATTGAGCAAAAATTCGAAAAATGCAGCTGGTAGTTTTAACTTTTTGTTACCAAATGCTGGAGAGTTATTAGGAAAACCTGAAACGAAAAAAAATCATGGATATTCTATGTTATCTGGAAATGTTTCTGTATAAACAAAACCTGTGGTTTGTTGCTTTTTTCACATTTCACCTCGCAGCTCTGGAGAATGGACTGTATTAAAAAACAAAATTGAATACATAGACTAAATATAGTTGTTATAGTCAACTATCCAACAAATTGAAGTTGAAATTGCAATTGCTTTTTTAATCCTTTCCATATAGAGAATTATTTGCCCTTACCAGACCCCGTTAACGTCGTAATATTTACTATAGCGTGACCTATAGGGAAATAAACAATAAAAGGGCTGTTAAACGTGGCATGAAGCTACCTACCACTAGCGCTTATCCTGGCTTCAGGTATGAACTATCACTTAAGACGCAGGCTTTTTAAATATTCAAACTTTCAGGATACGCGTAATATTGCAATTAAATAAATACTAAGACATAACATCGGTGCTAAGTTATTCAGTTGCAAATATCGTATTGGGTGCCTGAATAACAATATCATAGGAAATGATGGTAGGATGTAAAATATTATTAATTAAACATCTTCTATAGAACCTACATAATATTTTTGGTCATGAACTTTTGGAAAATCTTCTTTCTTGTCCGCAAAAAAAATATAAGATGAAAAATAATATCTCCATCATTTCATGGAAACCTAACCTCAAACGTGTGAAATAGAAAATCTACTTTCTCAACTTTCCTATGATGAATGATTAAAAATCCTGTGATAAACATAATAATGATAAAAATAAGTGAGTACTTTGCAAAAAGGCCAAAGTGTCGATCAAATGAAAATAAATAAATATAAAAATGGCAATGACTAACCTCAAATTCAAATAAATGACGAGCTTCGTAGTAAGAGGCGGGGTTTATTAGTTCAGTTAGTTGCTGTGGAGCGCTACGGGATGCGCTCAAACTTTGTTCTAGCTTCTTCCATATGTTTTGAAACCTCTCTTATTATTTCTCTATGATGTAACCTAAATTATATATAATATAAATTATCAAATATAAAGTAATATCCCTTCTAATCAGCTGCTTAACATCCTCACTTTGATAAATAGGAGGGAAATTAGTTTTTCAGTAAATATTTTTTATTAAAAAAATAAAATATACTGCATTTGTGCATCTCATTTCAACCTAAAACAATTTTTTCGCTTCTTATTCATCTCTATCGCCTATCTTTAAAACCAACTTCCAAAACTCATAGCTCAATTTACTCACGTTACTATCCAAAAAGCTCCAGTCGCCCTTGTAACCTTGTTTTGAAGCCGAGATTAGGTTTTCATTCATATTCCTCCATGAAAAAGAGCAAAAAAAATGCGCGCACATATTAGTGTGGATATTTGAAAGAGAAAAAAATAATCCTGGGATTATGTATCTCTGGAAATAAATTCGTTGATGAAGACTACCATTGTTACTGTAACTCTGCCGCTACTGAACATATTGCATATTTATTCATTACTGGAAATGAGAAAGAATATACATAATACATGCTCTTTCTTTGCTTTGTATTTAAATGAACTGGTAGGCTGGGCGATGTGTTATAGTAAGTGAAAAGAGTCGTTACACGATGATTGGACTATTTTACGTTCCAATGATTATTGGACAAGCGAACGTTGTGTTCTACTTCAACTAGGACGACCTGCTGTTTCTAGTAAGATTGAACTACACTGTTTAATTGAATGAAATGTGTAAAATGTGTGAGGAACAGCTTACGACATTTTCAACCCTTGAAAAACACAGAATGAGGGAAGCAAAAATTAATACAATGACGTTGAAAAATAGAAAAACATACAATGGAATGAACAATAAGAATAGTAATCTCTACTCCCTCCTCTTAACTTTAGATAAACATAAATTTCATATAAATATGAGTAATAATTCTAACAATATTTCTTCTACCTCCCCCGTACTCTATTAAAATTTATATTTCATTGGTTTTTGGTCAATTTCATTATAGGTTTTAATATTACTACTTTTGTACTTTACATAAATGAAGAACCTTTCCTTAACCTATCTTTAGATTTCGATGAAAACGAGTGTAAATCCACGTGACGATTGGCATAACCGTGAAATGTAGATGTGCTCTCACCAGAAAACAAATTATCTTCTAATTGGATTACATTGTTATTTAACATTTCCATCATTTGTACACGAAAGTACGTTTTCGTATCGAAACCGCCTTCCACGAGCTTCTGAGATGCCCTCATTTGATAGGGATGCATTTTACATTCCTTTAATAATCGAAAAATTGATCTGTAGCTAATGTTGAACAGTGGGGCTGCTTATCTACCAGAATTATGTGGGTTTTCTTGAAACTCAAGCATAATATCCAATTTCGTATTATTACTCACTGCATTAGCATCTACTTTTCTTATCTGTCACATGACCATGGTCGCGAAGCTGCATTTTTAATCTATTTTGCTGATTGTTCTTTGAGATACAGGCGAAAAATTTATAAATTTTTCGTAAAATAAGCGAAAAACTTCCATACTAAAAGTCATGTTCGCGAATTGGAATGTACATTAAAACGCAACATTCCTATTGACTGAATTTGTTCTATTATCCCAAAAGATAACTTCAACAAAACATCGAAATACATTTGTTTATCGTCAGCCTCAAAATTTCAAAAACATTAAATTATTCTAGAATACTCAACTCAATTTCGAATGTACACATCTATTTACAACAAAACAGGTGAAATT
>CAJUYI010003646.1:16759-38837 GCA_910591695.1 Galerucella pusilla | reverse complement strand
TAGGACAAGGAGCCACTCCAATTTTAATCTAATCTAATCTAATCTACTGTGAATGGGACATTGAATTTAATTAGGGTTAATTTTAGGAGTTAATTTTGTTGCCTATTTCCCAAAGACAATATTTTAAATTCATTTCTTAATCTTAATGGATATTTTTTATAGTACAAAAAACGTCAATTTTTGGACGAATTATACCATAATATAAGTTATAGTGAATCGAACCACTACATGAAAAATCCATTTTCATACAATTCGCCGGTCACCAAACTCTATTGACTAACTTTTGTCGTCATTAGTCCGCCTATTCTGTGTGCATTGCATAAATGAGCCACAGAAACGCAATATTTGAGTTCTAATAAGAAAATGATAATAATAATACCGATAATATACTAAATAATGCCGAGCGTATAACGAATTAACCACTTTTAATCATAACAAAAGTTTTCTAATTTGAATAGGCTGATTAATATGGGACAAATTAAACGCTGGATATTGTTGATATCAGCAAATACAGTCACGCATAGTAACTTTCGAATGGAAAAGTTATTTCATATCAAAATAAAAGAGATTTCGTGTCACAAAGTGATTAAAGAAAGAGCCCATAGGCTGCCCTCAATTGTAGTGATATACGTGAACTCATTTCTAATAATCACTTTTCTGACACTCTTGTTAGTGGTCTTTAGTCAATGAATTCCAATAAATTAAACACTTTACATAATAACAAAATTAACAAATAATGATATTACTATGTATGTGAGTGAATCTCAATTTCCTTATACAGGGTGGCGCATTAGAAACAGTCCACCTCAAATATTGTTGGTGGGGAAGGTTTTTACGGCAAACCCCGAGACACCTCGATTTTGTTTTCGAAGGGGACAACTGACAGTTAACTTATGGTTGTACGGTCATCTCCCTAAAAGGGGTGATTACCCCTTCGAGAATCTTTAATGGCATAGGAGGTCGAGTGGCACAAAATTTGAAAGGTGTCTCAATTCTCTTTGAATACATGCTAACATTCATGTGTTAAGTGTTAAAATTAATTACAAAAACCAGCTGGAAGTGTGAGTGGAAGAAATAGAAAAAAAGTTGTCAGAAAAGTTTTAATCAAAGTAAGTGTTCAAATTGTGATCCATTTACTTCCTAACAGTAATACTACCTTTGATCAACACTTTGTAGCATAACAGGAGTTATTTCACCACATGCCACAGTTATCCCGTGGCGAAGATATTCTAAAGAGTTCGGTTGCGGTTTGTAAACAACACTTTTTGAATAACTCCATAAGAAAAAGTCCAACGGTGGCGATCTTGTGGGCCATTGAATGGAACCTCTTCTACCAATCCAATCCGCGAATGTTGATCTGAAAAGTCACGTACAGGAGCTGCATAGTGTGGTGAAGCGCCATTCTGTTGAAAGAAAAGATCATTTTCTGGGATCTTATCATCGTTTTCCATTATCTCCACAATTTGAGGGTAGTTGAGGTGGCCCCCAAGATCGCCTGATCCATCACCGTTGGACTTTTTTATGGGGTTATTTAAAAAGTGTTGTTTACAAAACGCAACCGAACTCTTTAGAAGATGTTCGCCACCGGATAACTGTGGCATGTGGTGAAATAACTCCTGCTATGCTACAAAATGTTCGGAACAGTGTTGAACAAAACTGATGGAAGTAAACGGATCACAATTTGAACACTTACTTTGGTTAAAACTTTTCTGACACCTTTTTTTATTTCTTCCACTCACACTTCCAGCTGGTTATTGTCATTAATTTCAACACTCAGCACAAAAATGTTTTTAAAGAGAATTGAAATACCTTTCAAATCAACATCCCTTGCCATTAAATATTCTCGAAGGGGTAGTCACCACTTTTAGGGGGATGACCGTACAACCATAAGTTAACTAACCAAAGTTGTTCTCGAAAACAAAATTTGGGTTTGCCACAAAAACCTCCCCCGCAACAATATTTTAGGTGGACTGTTTCTAATGCGCCACCCTGTATGTAGGGCATACTTAAGACTATAAATTATGGTTTAACAATAAACTAAGGAACAAGATTTATAGGTAATCGGAGTAAAATTTATTTTTCACTTTTTAGTTAGACATCGGTCCTTGACGAATGTGCAAAATTCAAAAATAATCGAGTATAAAGGTTGCGTTATAAATGGAACACCCTATATTTTACTACTTGATTGTATTGTCATCGATCCTTGACAGGTGTGAAAAGTTTGAATTGAATCTGTTCGTTTAAAGTGGATCAAAATCAAGTCCAAAGGAGTCGGCTACAAACATACAAGCCAATTAAAGCGTGTTAATAAATAAAAAGAAGATGGCTAATGGCCACTTGCACCGACTAAGTATTTTAAGTGAAGCTTGTGGTTAAGGGCCACTTAAAGTTAATATTTTTGTTGCACCGTAAGTATGTCAAACTCAATTTAAACCTCCCTAACCCGTCAATTTCGGAGGCTTACAACAAAACTTAAATTCTGTTAACCTAAAAATTGCTTGTTGGCTGGTGGTTTGTTGTGTTGCAATAAGAAAATGGATATTTTCAACGACGATTCAGATGTGTTAGAAATAATAGAATATGGCTTTCTGAGACGAATATTTGTTCGGCCAAAATTTTTTCACTCAATGGACAATTTAACTTTTTTCAAGACATTTAGATTTTACAAACAAAATGTTATGTTTATTTTAAGTTTAATAGAAGATCGTCTGGAGTTTCCTGATGACAGGTAATAAAACCAAATATATATGTTGATTATAATTATGTAGTAACTCACTAAAATACTTTGCCAAACCAAGTTTACAGAACTTGTGCTTAATACATCTGTCGCTAAATTATGGCAAAGTCAAAATACTGTTACCAATCACTTGAATTGAACTAAAAATTTCCTAGAATTTGCATTGATGCTAAATTGCATGGCTACTTAATAGCTAAGCCGACCTATAGTTGACATGGTGCAAGGGTTATATTTTTAAGGGAGGCTCAGATTTTAAGCTCTACTCAGTTAAGTACACTTATCAGTGAGTCGGTGCAAATGGCCATAGGAGTGTCAATGAAATCTACAGATCTGGGCGGAGAAGTGAATAGAAAAAAACTAACAAAAACAATTTATAGTGAGAAACATCTCGGTTGTTATAGTACAAACATTTACTTAACTTTTTGCTATTCATTTAGCATCAGTACTTCCTCGCAAACAACTAAAGACGAAGGGACAGTAACCTTAGTGGTTTGAAGTTACTAGTTAAATTTTGATTTACCTTGTTCGAACTACTCGGAGTAAATATTGATGATCCGGAGCGGTTTTGGTGACTGTCTCAACCACCCCCAACACTTCCACATTAGAACTAAGCTGAGCCAAACTTGCTAAAGTTTCTAAAGCAGCATGTCTAACTTTTCGTCTTTTGTCTCTCAGAGTGGCAGCTGCGAATTCGGTCATTTTGATAATTTCCAAATCATTACGAGGAAGAAGTCTTGATGAAGCCATAAGTATCTGGAGAGCACCTAGAGTAACACTCGTAATATTAGGCAAGTATATCATTATTTCAAGCAATATGTATCCAACATAATATTATAAGATTTCTTTGAAATATGTGTAGATATATTGAACAGTGACAAAAAGTGAATGGTCTTCCTCAAATAATGATCCAATTTATTATTTTCAATACTCATTCCGAATTAAATATATCTGAACAAATACAAAATATATTAAATTAATTCACCTTCTCGAGTTTTATGAGCGAAGCACCTATCCATAATTTCCTGCAAGAATACTTTCGAAGAACACCTTTCCATTATCATAAGAGCTAAAAAGACACCAGAAGGAGCTCCTATTTTACATATTCCTAAACTCACTCTGCCGAGACATTGCTCCAAGATTCCTGGTCGAACGTTTTTGATCATTGAAGCTAAAGCATCCTGTAAATAAAATTATGTTATAATAATATATAATATATAATATATGATATAAAATATAATAATAAAAAGTAATTATTTGAATTTTGTGTAACTTATTGCTTCAACACCAGAAGCTACAACAAGTGCCATTCAGAGGGCACGATTCTTTTGGAAGTTCATAAAATAAAATGCTTGAATGCTTTTACTCACATCAGCTAGGTAATGGAGTTTATCAAGATGATGACAAGCGAATAGTGCTTCAAAAAGTAGAGCTGCTGGTTCAGCTTCTAGTGCCTCGCAAGTTCCTGGCTGCTTCAACATTTTCACTAAATTATCCAATGCTCCGGATTTATTCCATAAAGTATCCTGTGAAAAAGAAGACCGTGAGTATTTTCAAAATATTTCTGTTTTAGTGCCAGAACAATCGTTCTCAAGGGATTCTTATGTCTACTACAACGTTTTGTCTTAAAAATAATTTAGAATGAGATTGTGTTTATTTGTTTTCATCTAAGATAATATTTCAGGTGCTTAAGTATGAAATATTTTACGTCCCTTTCCACTTGTTTAGGAAAGCTCGGACCAATATCCAATATCAAACTTTCCGTTTGAAACTCCATGATAAACTGTGGGCAACGTTTCAAATACTTTCTGGGGCTGGTCGAAAGCCGAGAATAAGAATAATAAATGAATCGCAGATTTGCATCTGGATAGCAGCGTTTATGTTGCCGCGATCATTCCGCTAGCTTGGTCGTGGACTACTATCGTAGTTTACAAACTGTGCAGGAAACAGTAACCAAGAGAGCAAGCCCCTTGTGATGCCTTTTGGCCAATATAATAAGTTAACAATAATATTTAAACAAAAGACATGAATTCCCTTGAAACTAATTTCAATAAATCATGAGAATAGAAGTAGGAGGGTTGCACGTACGAAGTCAAGTTCAGAGCGTGAAATAAATATAAATAGTATTATTTATATTTACTTATGAACTTGACTCGTCGTATAAATATGCAAACGATAGTATTTTAACAATTACTATTAATATTAGGGTTAATGTTAAGGGGAATGTTAGAATATGAATATCACAATTCATAAGTAATGAGTAGTGTAATGTATAGTAGTAAGTTTAAGTAATAAATAGAACGTATCCCAGTGCTACAGGTAGTTGTTTTATTCCTGTAAGATGACCCTCCGAGTGACCAGCAGCACCACCTATTCAGAGGCCCTTCCACACCTATAATCTACCAAAGTATCCATCGACAATACATTCATTACACCCAGTTACGCTCGAAACGAAATTGTAAATTGTTTAGATTTATGAAAAAAACAGTGACACACTAGCGAATATGCCGATAAAATTAATGCACCGCTAGTTCAGAAAAAGTGTAAAACTATTCAGACAGTTTATTTTGAATTAAATATACTTTTTGACTATTGTTTTGTTCTTGTTTTCCTTGCTAATTCAAAAGGTTTGGAAATTGATGTAAGATGTAAGTTCTTTTAAATACGCTGTTTAAGACATTAAACAAATAATTTTGCAGGATTAACGTATTATTGAATTATTTATTATTATTATCATGGATTTTATAAGAAAACCTATACCCTTGAACTCACTTACTGAATAAGACTTTAAATCTGGCTGCCGCTTTTATTTGAATTGTGGAAGCTGGGGTTGCGGGAGAGCCCATCGGGTAGATTTCTTGGAAAACTGAATGTATTTCAATTTCATAACTCTTTTTGGACGATACATGATTTATTTACAAACGAATACCCCGTCCAGCTATTAAGATATTCTTGGTTGATAAAAATGAATGATTGACAAGTAGCGAAACTAGTGACATCGTTTCAAATTGTAGGTATAAAAAAAGGTAATAAGAAAATAAAAAATAAAATATCCACTACTCTGGAATTTATGAAAAACGTGATTAGAGGAAAAAGTGTGGTTATGACTTAGCCTTTGTGAATATTTTTATTCTTTTCGTGATTCCCTCAATATAATGATGGAGTTTATTCACTAAGGGTCGGTTTTACAATAGTGGTATAAACTAAGAGTAAGCCTACTCTCGGTATAAGTTGTATTCTAGCGTATTACAAAGCAGGTATAATATTAACCGTGGAATAGGATACTCGGAAAGTCTAGAATAAGCTATACCGTCGCCGAACAGACAGATATGTCGGTTACTCTACGAATAACCTCAAAAAGTGACATTGTAGTGAACATTGAACATACCTATAAATTATGTCTGTTAAAAGCAAGAAACGAACGCGTTGTAGCTAGCTAGTGGATATTTCTTCTCTAATTTGCTCTTTCTAACCTAAATCTGGCCAGAAACTCATCGTCATCTAAGGTTTCGAAGTAACTGATTCTGCCATAACGAATTATTAAAAAATTGATAATTTAGAAAGAAATTGAGTGGTTATCTTTCACGTATAGTTTTTGGTTTCCTTCATAGCGGAAGATTCAAATATTGGAAGATCATATAAATCCATTTTAAAATAATAAATAGACTCTCTTACGATAGCAAAAGTTATCAATAATAAAAAATCAGCTGAAATCCAATAACAACACTCTTCGTTAAGTTTTAAGGCTAACGAAGAAAAACATCACATATGACAGGACTGACAGGAGATCAATCAATCAATTTATATGAACTACTTTCACGTTACTCCAAGAATTGCTATACCGGTGTAAAAAAATCATCGTAAAACCAACTAATTTTATACTAGGTATAAATTCTGGTATAACTCTATTTCCAGAATAACTATACTGTTATTTATACCTAGTATACTTTGGCAAGTTTATCTGAAACCGTGAAAGGAATGCAGTCAAAACATTCGACATTGCCACATTTAACTATGAAAAAACTGAAGTGATTACTATGTAGTGATAATAATGAGAAAAGGGTCTTTTTATTATCAACAATATTAAAAATATGATTGAACATTAATTTTATAATGTACTTGTTTCCTTGGATTTATTCTATTAACATTATTTTTTCAATTTATGAATATTTAAAGATGAACACTTTTCCAAATATGTTATGGGCTTTTTGAAGCTCTGGCAGCGTTGTACGAAAACCATAATGACCACACCCTCGAATTACATAATTGGTGATTTGTATCGACCAGCTGACTTCTTATTGGCAAGCGCGTGCGTGAGATCTTCCCTCTCACTTCGTCAGTTGACTGATATTGATTTATCCAGTGGCGTTATACCTTTGTATTTTCAGTTTTACTTGGTAAAATGGGTACCGTACGCCATTTGTACGTTTGACAGATAGGCGCCATGTTTTTCCTCGCCTCTTACCGATCCCGTATAGCTACAGATAAACTTGCCAAACTTTATATAAATCTCTCTTGTAAAACCGGCCCTAAGTGGTATTCCTGATGAGATCGTCAAGTAAGCATAGATACTAATGATGTGGTACAATAAAATATAAATTTGCTAATAAGTACACACGACCTACAAAAAAGAGTGTCTGTTGTCAGTTATTTTCCACCTATACACTCCAAACTGTTCCAAAAGTGGGGTAATCTTAACATTGTTACAATAAAAAGACGGGTTTTGTTTATAGAAATTATCTCTATGGTTTGGTTTAATGAATACAACATGACAGCGGCGTTACTACAGTCGCTATAAAGAGAGTGGTACAAAGAAAAGCAATAAAAATTTATTTTTCCGTGTGTAATGATGTAAATTAAAAAAATTTTAAATGAAGTGTTGGTATTGTAGTGAATCATTTTAAAAATGAATGTTTGTTCATTGCCAATAAAAGTTATTCATGACATCATTTGTATTTGATTTTGTTGCTATGTACACGCTTAAGTTCTATACAACTTTATTTATTATTCCATTATATTTTGAGGAATTATCGAGCAATGTGGTAATTCCGTTCGTTCACCCCTGATATCATATCAATCATATCCCAATAAAAACTGAAAATGTAACGATGTTTACCTTGTTACTACTGGTTAGGTCAATAACCTTTTCCAATTATTAACCATCACATCCACAAGAATAAAAAATAAGGGTTGATTGTATATCAAAAGACTAGTCAAAAAAATAAGGTGTAAATATTGTCGTGTTATTACATAAACAAATTCCTTTCTCGGAAGGTGTTTTGCCATCCTTAATTTTCATAACTTGAAACTGTGACTTATACTGTATATATGTTACGGTAAATTTACACTCTTGAGAAATGTACACTTTTACCGTAAAATTTCCCAAAAAGTTGGGTATATGTGAACTGAATATAATTTATATGTACATTTCCCAGCAAATGTGTACTCTTGTCTTCATGTTTTGGTAAATGTATACTCTTACATTCATGTTTCAAGAGAAGTTGGAATACAAATAAATTAAAAATTTTGTTGCAGTAAAAAAATGTTTATAGTAAATATTTCTTCCTCTTATTGTTTTTTAAGTTTGATTTCGAACAAGAAATGTTGATCGCACTGCTTTAGTGATGAATGCACACCAGGTTATTCAAGAAGGGGAAGGGAATATAATCATTGGATTAGCCGTTCCCCTTCTTGAATTACTTGATACGCTTGCTACAAAGTATTGGATATATTTTTTAAAAATGGGAAAGGTGAATGCATTCAATACTTTGTAACGCGCATATAAAGTTAATCAAGAAAGGGAAGGGGAATTCCAATTATTATATTCCCTTCCCCTTTTTGAATAACTCAATGTTCATTACATGATATTGGATATCTTTCAAGGGGAGGGGAGAATGTAATGATTATATTCCCTTCCCTTTTTCTCACATTCACTCACATTTACCAAAAGGACATGGTCATTGTGAATTCAATATATATTTCCCTTCTTTGAAATTGTAAATGTTAGTTGAATGCACATTACCCAAACGAGGAGGCAAATGTGCACATTTACCGGTGAATGTTTACATTTGCCGCGATATCTATTTTTACCGTAACATATACATAGATGGCAATAATATGCATCTAGATGGCAAGAAAATACAGGGCGTTCCAGCCGAGAGTGACCCATTTTAAATGCTTATAACTTTTATACCAGTTGTGTTAGCCACCTGCGGTTTACGCCATTCCTTTTCTTTTGGCCTAAACTTTTTTCTAGTTGGTACCAAATTTTGTCTACAATTATACAGTGGGAGTGAAAAAATTGCCTTTTTTCGACATTAAAATTTTCAACTACTTTTGCAACGTCATAATTAGGAGTCGTGTCCAAGGTATCCATATACCAATAAACATCGGACTTGTACCTTAAAGTTTTAGCAGCAGAAAATTAAAATAGTAGTCTGGATATTTTAATGTCGAAAAAAGGTAATTTTTTTACTCCCACTGTATAATTGTAGACAAAATTTGGTACCAACTAGAAAAAACTTTAGGCCAAAAGAAAAGGAATGGCGTAAACCGCAGGGTAACACAGCTGGTACAAAAGTTACCCTGTATAGTTACAATGCACAATTGTTCGGCGGAATTGAGTGAAAAAAACAAAAGTTTTTGAGTTATCAACAAAAAACTAAATGTAATTTTTCATGTTCTAGTACATACGTTTGAAACATTTTTCTAGACGTCATTTTGAATCGAATATTCATATTTTTGGGACTTTTATCAAGAATCAACACGTTTTTGAACATGTTGACTCACGTAAACTATATTTTTCCATGTAATATGAGGTCATCTGTCTATGCCTATTTCGTGATATTACAGAAATATGTTTGCGTATCATGATAATCGTGGGCGAGTGATTTGAATGATTGCAATCATCTTATTTACAAGTATAATAAGTTAACAAAAATAAACCATCTAAAAATAATACAAAAATACATTTTTAAACATATTACAAGTGTTTTTATGTTTAATCTGATTTATATCTAAGGGAAACAAAAAATTGTATCTCAAGTTAAATTTTTTTGTTGTTGTCACATGCTGTCCGTCATTTTCCGAATAAAGTCACGTGAAATGCAAATATTCAGTGGAACATTTCAGGTCACGGGTGGAAACCAGAGGTGTATTTACTTAAATCGGCGTTCTTGTAATAATTATGTACGGTGTAGAGTTGACAACCCCGTCACGATTGACATACTTAACTATTATTGTAAGTGTATGTTACTGAAAACTTGATATGGCCAATTGTACAAAACACCTGCCTTAAAATTACCAGCACGGCAAATACATGTTTCTTCATAGTTGCCCCATTTTACTAGAGCGATCGCGAAAACTAACAATTTGACACACAACAATTCATCTCAAACTAAAACTGTGAAAAAAAAACTTTTTAAAGCGTAATTGAAGAGTTGCCCTTTTCGTTTCCAGTTGGTGTTAGTTCACCATAAATTGAAAAATGTGTCAAATCATCCACAGTAAGGTTATACTGTACAAGTTAAAAGCTTAGATTTACTTGGAGAACGTGCAATGATCTAGTGTCCATAATAATGGAGTAATTAAGTAGATGAATCAGTCCTGATGGGACTGCTCTTGAACTCTTAAAATCCGAAGAACTCGATCCGCCACGTCACAAATTGCGAACCAACTGGTAGGGCTGGTTAGGCTAATGGTAAGGATCCGCAGTCAATATCACAACCTCACACACTTAACTGGTAGACTATGTCGGTATCAGTGACAGTCAAGCCGCCCTTAAAGCACTTCAGAGCTATAGGGTGACATCCCGGCTAGTATGGGAATGCGGCGAAGAACTTAGAAGACTGGCGACTCGGAACAGTGTAACACTGGAGTGGGTCCCAGGTCATAAAGGAATCGCAGGCAATAAAAAAGCTGACGAACTCGCAAGAGTAGGATCGTCTACTCAGATGAACGGACCCGAACCTGCTGTGGGCATCCCCAGATGCTTAACGAGGTCATGGTTAAAAGGGTGGTTGAAAGAACAACACAATAAATACTGGAAGAACACGACCAGGCGAATACATGGGAAGAAATTCATGAGAGAACCATCAGAAAAAGTGGCGAAAGAACTGCTCTCAATGAGCAGGAACAAACTACGCACCATAACGGGGCTACTTACGGGACATTTTCCCACAAAGGAGCACCTAAACAAAATAGGGCTGTACAACGGAGACCTTACATGCAAAAGATGCAAAAAGGATACCGAAACAGCTCTGCATATACTATGCAACTGTGAGTCGCTGGACCACAGAAGGCAGAAACTGTATGGTAGACCCCAAATGACTGAGAATAAGATATGGAAAAATGTATTTTCTTAGCTACGCTATACTTCTTTCACTATGAAGCTCTGTAAATTTATACCCCCTTTTCCCCCTTTTAATATAGGTACTCCAAGCGAGGGAAATTATCACCACCGCTGGTATAACAATTTAACACATAATCACTACTGAAACTTACGATAATTAATAAATACCACAACCTCAACCTCCCTACTTATTTATTAGGATACTTTTCTCCCTCAATTTCTTTTATGTCCATAATACAACGAAACCCATTTTCTCATTTTTCCCCCTGGCTTAGCTTAGCAACAGACAACACCGGCATTCATTTAGTGTAGCCACGTAAATAGTTGGCTCTAGAACAATTTTTTTATGTATATATAATGCACATCAATCCTTAGGATTATTAGCGCTCAACAAGAATATACAACAGATTAACATTAGTTACAGAAGTGAAACATAGTATTCACCTAAACAAATTACATTATATGTGAATTTACGGTAATATGAAATTATTGGAGTAGATCGTTAAATTTTAATCAATAATGATGGATTTCAGAAAGTTTGTTAACTGAGGCAGATCGCAGTTTTCACCAAGTTCCTCTCCTATTTGATCTCTCGATTTGATCTTTGCGGAGCTTAGAGTTTGATTAAGTCCAACGGTCTTGCCATTAAAACAATTGTTTAACATAATTCTTGAAAAATGTGGCAATATATTTAGCAGTCCTAGTGCTTTTCTACAAGTATGCGACTTTGTCATGTATACAGTTCAAAAATACCCTTCAAATGATAATTCCTTCAAACAAATGGAAGAAAATGAAGCATCAAGCTTCTCTTTTACTGTAACAGACGCAGGTAGTTTCAGTAGTACCTACCTAGTTTACGTATGATAAGTTTTCTAAGAGTGCTCAGTTATTATCACCTATCGTCAGTTGAGTTCATAGTTAAATCAGCAGTCATTTGCGGTAGTGACCTAGAAGTGCAAGCTTCGGAGTTTTCATTCTACCAAGAACTTCAGTCAAGAGATTAATTTGGTACACAAAGTTGAATCTGTTTAACCAAACATCGTAGACCATCTAACTTTTCAGGGACACTTCAAAGAAGCAGATCGCCGCCTAACTGGCTGGATAGATCAGAAGAAGAATAACCAGCGTAGCATTTGACCATAGAGCAGAGTCCTGGTTAGAAGTGGCCGTAGGATTAACTACGGTGCCTAGTACCTCAGTGTCTACCATCTTTGTTGGCACTTTTTCAAAGTGTGTAATGGATCATTCAGAATTTTGGTCAGGCTACTTATTATCCTCATAGTCCTTGTATAGCGGATAAAAAAATATCCTGCATTCCTTCTCAGTATTACTAAGTTATTTAAAAGAATACCAATCCAGTTTAAACAAATTTAAATGTATTTTTGATGAACTATTTAATTTTTTTGAATGTAAGATCATTAAGAAATTGACTGTTGAACAATAGTTGTCTAATAAATTGAAATTATGTTTTTGCTTGGGATATTAGAGGGTATAAATATTACCACCTTTGAAAAACATAGTCACAACCACTCATTAATAATTATAGGTCGATTTCTTTTTAAACCTGAAAAACGCCCCTGGAATTACCAATATCACGAGCTATATCTCTCCTTGCGATACTTATATTCATATTAGGTCGCTTGACCTACTTTTTCCGTGATACAAAGTAACTAAATCAAGACATGTCACTTCCATCGACCAGAAAACGGCCCTTGTAGAATGCCCACGATATAAGTGTTCCACATTTTCAACGGTTCATTACAATCTATTATTTTTATTATTGTTTTTTTCGTTATTGATAGATCTGAAGAAAGTGTTGGCGCGATTCATATAAATAGGCCATTCGCTTTTGAGGTTTCGCTATTGCGACTAGCAGTTATAGAATAAATCAAATTTAATGTGCTTCTTTGAAAACGAAGCCTGAAATATCTGCATTCAATAACATTCTTGCAGTGCAAACAAAAAATGAACCCTTCGATTTCACATTCACAAAACAATTATATTTAATAAGCTGAATTTATGTTGCAGACACTTTTCTATTGTCGAATCTAAATTGAATGAACAATCCAATAAAGTAATATTTTTGTATTTTATTTTACTCCCTATATCGGCTAAAATGAGAATAAATACTTACCTCGGAACTCAAAGACGACAGCTGCCATTGCCTGCTAAAGTCCAACCGTTTATCCATTTCCTGTGTGATGATTTCTTCCGGTTCCGTTTCTTTCTTTCCTTGATCCAAGTTGCTAGGACATAACGTAAAACTATCATAACCACTTATCTCCTGAGATATATATTCTGTTTCTATTTGATCAACGGTATCTCTGCTTAAACTTTTATCGAATGATGGAGATGTACTTCTAGATACTCTGCTGTCATTAAAAAGACCGATTCTTAAATCTTCAGGTGGCTGTTCTTCAAAAATTGGACATATTTTAAAACTATCGTAAAATGTTTCAGATCTTTCGCTAGTATTACAAGAAGACTCTTGTAGTGGCCCTGGATAAACTTTGAAACTATCGAAATTTATTTCACTATTGTTCTCTAGTTTAGATATGTCAGCAACGTCTACTGTACTAGGACGACGTTTTTTTACCGGACTCCTTGTCAAGTTATGTAAAACTTCAATTTCTTTGTGAGGTGGAAGCGGACTGACATTATTAGAACGATTGATGCTACTGGATGGTGTAACATTTTGAAAAATATCCAAGTTATCAGAGGATTTGCTTTTTATACCCACTTTTGGCTTTCCTGAAAATTAAAAGCTTCATTAACTATTAAAAAGCACAATTTTTGGGAGCTTCGAAGTTATTTCCACCTAGTGGCATCTCATTAAATTAACCGAAGGAACTTCGGATATTCCTGGACTCTGAATGAAGTTTTGAAAATCTGGCAAAATTCAACGAAAATGTTCCATTTAAAGTTCTGTATACGTATTTCAAATAATGTTACTAAGCAAGCGTTTATATGATGCTAGTAAATCTGTATCTCAAGCCCACTTGTGATTAAAATGACCGGGTAAATAAAGACAGACTATTTTGACTTCCCAGCTCTTGTAGGCTCTCCAAGCAATCCCTAATGACTTTGGAATTGCAGTTGATAGTTCTATTGCTACTTGGCGGTTGAAGTATATGGCTATGGACTTCATTTCAGCAGGTCTTGTAAACATAAAGTAGCAGTAGGTTCAGCAAGGCTCCCAAGGCAGCGGCTGTTGTTCTTGTAACTACCGTGACTACCTGCCAGGTTTGTCTGGATGCCTCTAAGGATGCGGATCGTCCCTGTCTGTCGAGTCTTCAGCTACCACACCACTGTTATAGGTCTGATAAGTCGGTTATATAGTCATATGATCCTTTATGGGAGTATCCCCTAGGACTGTCATACTTCTCCAAATTATTTTCTGTAAGTATTGACTCCACATCAAAGATGACTCCCAAGTATCCGGCCTCTTGTTGTACCCTCTTGTATCAAGCATTAACAATACTATTTTTTATCAATAAATAGTGGAAGTTGAATATTAATTTTGAAATGTAAAATGCACATTTTATTTGATATCTTTTTTATCAAGTATTATAATAGTCCCCAAAAAAATTAAAATATTCGCTTTTCGATCATGCAAATTGATGAAAAGCTTATTTGTGACTTTCGTGATCATCTAAATGAGTTTAACAATTTTTTTAATGTTGACCTTTAATGCAAGATTAGCTCAAGGACTTGATAATCTAGTTCACGAATATAGATGATTAACTATGTACACAAAAACGCAGAACATTTACATATCAAAGCAAGTTCACGGCATTTCTTGTTCGGTTCTGGATTAAGAATTAAATTCGTGAATCCTAAACAGATACGTACGAGGATGGTTGAATGAGACAGGGAATTTTCCTCACAGTAGCTTCAATTGCAGCACTGCTGTCAACTGCAGTTTATCAATAGACTGTCAAGTTTTGAGCAAGCTGCGTCATTTAGATTTTGTTTACCAGCCGTTGAAAGCGAATTTTAAGGAAAATTAAAAACGAAATTAAATGTGTGTGATTATTAAAAAAACGTTATGCTGTTTGATAACCATGGGGAGTTCTAAACATCAATTTTTATGATTAAGAAGAGGTTAGATGACGACCCAGCACTGTAATGGAACGGCTTTGGTGCGATAATTACAGTCAAGCAGTGTCGAACGTGGTTAGAACTTGGATGGGTTTCTATACCAAGGAAGACCGTCGTATAGGGCCCTTACAGCCGGCAGCGAAGTGGCATATCACAGCTCGCAGGCATTATACCAATGAGGACGAGGTATAATGTAGATATGCCGTTTTTCGGAGGAGACATAAAACCGAGGTATAGAGTCCATGGATGTTGGGCTCGTTAAAGAACGCTACCACTGGCTGGAACACTAGTGGGTTTGCCAAAATTTCCGGTTGGAGGTAGAGTGCTCCCGGCGTCGGTTAGCCACAGTCGCAGAAATAGACCGACGTTAAATAACCGAATAAAAAAAAGAGGTTTACAGAGTTCCGTTGTGGTCGTACCAAACGTTCAAATCACCCAAAACTGGTATTCATCAGGCTAGAAATCGTCGATAAAATGCATGGATTGATATGGGATAATCAAAAAATAAAGTTAAGTGAGAAGGAGAGATGTTATGAGATACCTGTTTCGATTCCAATGCCAATGGTTCCGACGCGAATATGTCTTAACAATTTTCGGTTGGTGCGTGTTACGTTATTAGACTTGACCTGGGACAACAACGATTGAAAATCTTTGGATTGGCAAGATATTGTTTTGAGAAATAATGGAGATAAAAACAATTCTTCAGGAAGCTCCGAGAAACAGTGTACGCCTGGTTGCAGTTCAGGCGAGCCACATTAGATTGATAAAAAGAGTTAAAGAGCCAAGGTACAAATTGCAGGGCAAAGGTCAGAAGAATTCGAAATGTATAAGGGAATAAAACAAGGAGACAGTTTAAGCTTATCACTGTTTATAATAATCATGGATAAGATTGTGAAACGAATTAAAGAAAAATATGAGCAGGTGGATAATATCCTGAGACACAGAAATTTAGAACCGATAATAGTTATTTACGTAATTAGTGGGATATGGACATTATTATCGCACGACGAGGCCGTAGGCCGAGTCGTGTGATCACATAAGTGCGATAATAATTCCTATCACACGTGTTACGTACAAAATTTTATCTACAACTGTTTTTTAGTATTATTAAGAGTACCTATAATATAAAATTTGAAAAAAATTTCAATCCAACGTATTTTTAATAATATTGACTGCAAACATAAGGTATAGTTTGGCAAGTTTATCTGTAGCTACGGGGCGTCGGTAAGAGGCGAGGAAAAACATGGCGTATATCTGTCAAACGTACAAATGGCGTACGGTACCTATTTTACCAAGTAAAACTGAAATTACAAAGGTAACTGACAATACGAACACCACTGAATAAATCAATATCAGTCAATTGACGAAGTGAGAGGGAAGATCATACGCACGCGCTTGCCAATAAGAAGTCAGCTGGTCGATAAAAATCACCAATTATGTAATCGGAGGGTGTGGTCATTATGGTTTTCGTACAACGTTGCCAGAGCTTTAAGAAGCCCATAACAAATTTGGAAAAGTGTTCTCTTTTAATATTCATAAATTGGAAAATAATGTTAATAGAATAAATCCAAGGAAACAAGCACATTATGAAATTAACGTTCAATCATATTTTTAATATTGTTAATAATAAAAAGACCCATTTATAATTATTATCACTACATAATCAGTCCTTCTATTTTTTTATAGTTAAACGTGGCAATGTCGAACGTTTTCGACTGCATTCCTTTCACGGTTTCAGATAAACTTGCCAAAGTATACTGTGTATCATATTTTATGACCATAGCAACAAAGACAAACGACAAACAAGGCTGTCAAAAAAAAATAAATTAGTTATGTCATCAAATTTTCAAAGTTGAATGAACAAAAATATATAAAAATGAGTTCAAGCGAAGAAAATCTCCTTTCGGAAATTGAAAATGCAGCTTCCAGTGTTATTTTGAATATTTAATTCTGGTATTAATATGTTTCTAGATTCTTATTACCGCACTAGTGCGGTAATGTAATCAAAAATGCACTAGTGCGGTAATATACGTCATTATGACATTAAAAATAGTGTCAAATCGTACCCGTTACATGACAGTTGTAGATAAAAATAATTAGTCTACTGTATGCAGATGATGTGGTTTTAGTAGCGAATACAAAGAGCAAAATGCAAAAACTAGTGAATATTTGGACTAAAGAAATAGAGAACATGAAGTGGGGGTGAACATAAATGAAACAAAAGTGATGATAATAAACAAAATAATAAAGAGATTAAATACGAAAACCAGACGCTAGAAAGAGTAACAGCATCTGAATATTTGGGAAGTATAGTAACAGAAGATGGAAAAATAGATGCAGAAATAACAAACAGAGCAAATAAATCAACAAAAATATACTACTCTCTGAATAAAACAATTCTTGGACATAAAGATATAAAAATGAAAATTCATAATATGATAACAGTTCCTACAATATCATATGCAAGTGAAAAATGGACTGTGCAAAAAAAGGACGAAACTAGAATAAACGCCATAGAAATGAAACATCTGAGAAGAATTGCAGGGAAAACTAAATGGGATAGGATTAGAAATGACGTCATTAGAGAGACAATTAAACAGGAACTGGTAAAATAAAAAAGAGACATCTTAGCTGGTATGGTCATATGGTAAGAATGGAATCAAATAGGTTAACTAAGAAAATAATGGAGATTGGTAAACCGATCAAAAACAAAGAGGTAGGCCTAGAAGGAAATGGTTAGACCAAACACAACAGATGGGTTCAGAAAGAAAATCCTTGCAAGAGACAGAAAGACATGAAGAAAATGGGTACAGGACATGGAATCCGCATCCGACGCCTGAAAGGACAATAGGATCTAGAAAAGAAAAAGAAGAAGAGTTAAGTGATTTATTACGTGATTTGGGGTTGTCAAAGCAGCAGTCAGAACTTCTACCAGTGTAATTGAGGAAAATTACTATTAAAATGCTTTTAATTCATTTAGGATACTTACCTTTCAATCTTCGTTGTGAAATATTGAACTTTTCTTTCAGATTAGATTCTCTGTTAAACGGTATTTTAGATGTCTCGAAGTTTCTGCTCAAATTTGGAGCAGATTTATGTAATCTATTTTTTGTGACTGTTTGTGATTTTTTTAGAGGTGTTGATGGCAAAGACGTTATTCTTATTGGAATGAGACTCTTTCTGGTAGTTATGGCAACAGCATCTGTAACAGTTATACGCAAAGTATTTTTTGGTTCATCTTGATTACTACTGTCGCTTTCAGGTGTACGTAGTTTCACATGCTCTCCGCCGAAACGGACCTTTCTAGGCGTTCTTCTTGCTGCTTCCTCATAGTCACTTTCACTATCGTCTTTAAATACTTTAATCACACCGAATTTTGGAATTTTTTCTCTTTCTACGCAGCTACCGACAGGACTATTAGATCTACTTTGCTCGTGAATTTTGATGGTGATCGCCGGTCCTGTTTTGAGCGTTATTTCGGACTCTAAGATTACTTTATCTTCTATTGGGATGTCACTACTCCAATGATCTTTCTCACAGTTCATCATATCTTCGTCACTATAATCTATTGGAAGGCCATACATTTCACATATTTCTTGAAGCTTTCTATACTTTTCCAAGCCAATCAAATGTCTAAACCGATCATCTCCAAGATTGTATCTGAAAAATAATTAATGTTTGCTCTAATTTCCGGTATGTTAATGATAATGGTAATGAAAATGAATGTGCACTATATAGTTTTACCTTATTCTAGCTAATGATTTAGCAGGAATCTCTTGATTTATATTTGGATTGTCCAAATCCTTCCACAGTTGCTCTGTTACCAAAAACACAGTCTTATCATCTGTTTCAGAATTGATTAAAAATGGAGTAGTACTAATCAAATGATTTGGGGAGTTAATCAATTCCTTCATAATCTCATAATAACTTCCACTCAATTTCAAATACTTTTTGAGCGAATCTAATGCACTTTTTCTTAAAGAAGGTGAGGAATGGCCCAGCGTTTTTATAATTTCTGGAACCAATTCGTGCATGCGAAGATCAAGATTGGATGACTGGGTTACTTGGATAAGATCCATAAGTACTCTAAGAGCATGTTGGCGAACTTCCTTTTCAGGATCACGTAACTTATCACGAATTGATTCGTATAATAGTGCTTCGCTAATTCCATCTGAAACAAAATTATAATACTCAGTTAGTCAAATGATTGACTTCATTTGAGTTGAGTTGAAATAAAGCATATTGGTGAGTTTCATTTAGGTTCAGCCAGTTTCTTTTATCAGCTTTATTTGGGTTTTTGTTTCTGGACAGTCCGTAAACCAGTAAACCAGTACTAATTGCGTACTTCATTCACTCCTAGAAACTATTCTCGAAACGTTTGGAATTGGACATGGTCTATAGAATGTATGTATGTATGTTTGTATTTCGGGGTGACATTCACTGAGACCCAAAAGATCTATTGTGCCCCCTTACTACTACTCCGTTTCTGAGGAGAGTCTCAGAAACTAGTAGTTCCTTTGGTCCTATTTCTCGGAGGAACTTTAGGATGTCTGCAGACTTCAACTTAGGTAAATGTTCCTCTTCTATCCAATAATCTCCCAGATGCTGTGCTCTAGGATTCTGAAGTGCTGTGCAGTTGGAAAGTATGTGGATGGAGGTTTCTTCTTCCATGCCACAAAATTTTCATTCTTCTTCCTCCACTATTTTGAGCTTTTTCATGTGCCCATTCAGGCGACAATGTCCCGTTAGGATCCCTGTTAAGACTCTTAGTGCAGTTTTACTTTGACTTATGCAT
This sequence comes from Galerucella pusilla, assembly GCA_910591695.1. NCBI lineage: Eukaryota > Metazoa > Arthropoda > Insecta > Coleoptera > Chrysomelidae > Galerucella > Galerucella pusilla. The sequence goes on along the minus strand of CAJUYI010003646.1, from coordinate 18,857 downwards.
TCATTTGATCTCAACAGGTTGTATTGCAGGAAAAATAATCCGAAAATCGTCGTTGCTTGAGACTGGAGACTGGTTTAGACGGTTTTCGAACCGTCCAAGGATTGTTCTAAAATAAAACCGAACGCCAAACTGCGCGGGTGTCAGAACCCAACGATTATACACCCTACAGGATTGCTCATTCGCTTAAATCTTTCGTCGGTGAGTATGAACTTGCTTACGTCACCAGTGGACCTCGACCAATTTAAAATATATTGCAACTGCCAATACTTTTCACGTTTTTCTTGTGTATTTGCAAAAAATAATCATAAATAAATTTTTTTTTGGTGATATGTTATTTAAAAAATTATATTTAGTAGTATAAGTAGTTATAAAATATAAATTAACGATTGAAACAATAACTTTGAATTGGAGGAACTTCCTTATAATTTATTTTGCATGGAAAGAGAAGCAAATATACGAGCTGTGTTTATGGGTTAATTGATGGGTAAACTCAGCATTATAATATTTTTTTTTCTTATGGGGAAAATAAAATAGACGCCTTATGCACTGCTAAAAATTTATTAACTAACAATTTTTTCCAATTTTTTTAAAACCTCTATCATCTCTTGTCGTACTCACAGTTTTTCTCTCCGACCGTTTTTTTTTCTGGGATTGATAATTATTATAATTATTCCTAATAATAATTTTTCGAAGTTTACAAAGAAGGATTAATACAAGCAAAAATTTAAACTCAGATTACTTTATAACAGAACTAAGAACATATAAAACCAAGTAATGTAATTTAGATGCTTATGCCAGAAACTGAGAAACTAAGGCATTCTTTTTAGTTTTAGCTTATATCTTAATTTTTTATTTTTTTGCATGATCATTTACATTACATTTTACATGGTTCTCTGTTCTAATCTTTAGTTTTCAATTAATTTTTATTTTTGCTTTTATGAATCCACCTTTAGTATTTGAAATGTATACATTGAAACTCGAATCCAAAAATTTTGTATTTATACTGAAATAACGTGCGAGGCGAATACAGAGTTAAATGGAAATAAGCAATCCTGTAGGGTACATAATCGTTGGTCAGAACCATCCTATTAAAACCCGAATAAGCCAATTTCTACTTTGCAAACTCTGGACAGTCTTGAATAGTAATTGCATGAACCTGAATAAAGCTATCATATGGTATGGTATCACATGTGTGTATTGTCCAATTAACGTACAAATGGTTTGTACAAATGCTTTGTACAAGGCAATACTGACATTTATAATAACGTAAAAAAGCTAATTAAAAATCTCACTACAACCATTTTCGAGGCGTACGAAATACCGGGCAAAAGCTAGTTATTAATAAACTCCAACTACCAATCTGTTAAATCGTGAGGATTTGATAAGAATCACCCTTGGATATTTACATTTGGCACAAAAATGTTATCATAACTCTTAAGGCTACCTCCGATTGAAACAAAGGACAAAATCAATTTAATACAAATTCGGGTCGTTACCTTAAACTTTGCATGAGTAGAATTCATAACTTCGTTGCTAATTTGGAAAATTCGGGGCATTTAGATTAATAAAATCTGGAAAATAGAACCGCTTAAAAAAGCACTTGCAAAAAAAAGACTGTTTACAAGGTTATAACCGACGTGATAAAATAGATAGAACATTTTTTTAAGTTAACGGTTTTCTTGACATGAAATGGATAAATGATAAAATATAGAATTTGGTAGGTCCTGAGTCTAGGGTCTTGATCAGGAGCAAAAAAAGTGGGGCACGTTAAATTTTTATAAATAATCAACCGCTCATATTGCCAAGTCCCGATTTAATTTTTGCGTACGATATAGACCACCAGATCGTTTTAAATTTCACCCATTATTTCTGAGACTAGTTGAAGAAAATGAAATGAAACTGTCGCTTTCTGATTATCTATATACGGTAAAGTGGCTCTGTAGCAGAATAGCGTCAGTCAAAATAGCGCTCGACAAAATAGCGCTGCAGAAAAATAACGCAGAGCAAAAACAGCTGCGGACAAAAAGCGCCGCACAAACTTCTCGACCAATTGACACAGATCAAAGTGTAGACAACTGGAATATCATTAAAGGCAGAT
>CAJUYI010003646.1:0-16659 GCA_910591695.1 Galerucella pusilla | reverse complement strand
TGACACAGATCAAAGTGTAGACAACTGGAATATCATTAAAGGCAGATTCATACAATGTTCATTGCAATTACATTTTCATTATATTATAATTACATTTACACTAGAAAAAGTAAATCATGTAGCTTCCCATATTTTGATAGTTAATTTTCTAATAACATTTCAACCGGCGCTATTTAGACGCAGTGCTATTTTGTCGAGCGCTATTTTGTCCGCTGCTGTTTTTGCCCTGCGCTATTTTTGTGCGGCGCTATTTTGTTCAGCGCTATTTTGTCCGCTGCTGTTTCAGCCTAGCGCTATTTTGGCTAACGCTCTTCTGCTACAGAGCCGGTAAAGTTGATTTAGTATTAGCACAGATTATAAAGAGAACAGATACGAATCCCGGTAAAACATGAAACGATTTTCAGCTCCGTCGTCAATGACCTTGGACCTTTAACTCGGTATGGCCGCGATGTTGCCAGTTTAAAATATTTTCCTAATTTCTTACCAAATTGCACTGTTGACTCGGGGACAATAACAATTTCTAGTGCCAGATGTAGTTTTTTTGGAGGTTTCCACTAAATCTTTAAAACTGCGCCATGAATTAAAACAATAATTATAATCGAATATATATTTATGTATTTTTTAAATACCTATATGTACATTCTTATGATTTGTTATAAATAGTCATTGATCTTGGGAGATTAATTAATAAGTACATTTTTAGATAACACAAATAATTACAAAAATAAACCAAATTTTAAAGCAAAAATAATTCTTAATTTATTTATTATCAAAGGGAATACAATATACACCTATGCATAAAATTTGTAGCACCAAAGTTAATATCAAAAACTTTAAAATTTCTTTTATCATAGGCCAGGATATTAAATTAAATACTCTCATCCCTTGGAAATCGAAAGAACTTTATTTTTCTTTCCGAATAAAATTTATTTGGACAGTCTCTGTATGAACAATACACTCCGCCGTGATGTTTATCCATTTTATAAGAATAATAATCTATACCACTATATTTTTATAGTTAATATTACCACAACGCACAATCGATTAGTCAAATAACACAATTTATATCGCCGATTGAACACCTTCGAACAATGAAGCAAACAAAAATGGCGTTATGAATTTTGAGAACAGATTACAAGTGATTTTGATCATGTCTTGACGTTTTGATTATGTCAGGTTAGGTTAGCCGTCACCGTTATTGTGCATGGTTGCCAAAGATGTGGTTTGTGAAAAAAAGTATATATTTATGGTATGATTTTTATACATTACAATCTTTTTAATTGTATAATTCTTTTAATGTTAATAAAATTGATTTAAAACAAGAAATTATCGAATATTTGTATCTGTATAACTACCACACTTAAAAAAATGCTTATGAAATATTTGACCCATGATCGTAAATTGAAGGAAATATTATGCAAATTGACAACCCTGTTGACAAATTTCGCGAAGGAGCCCGAACGGAGTCGACATAAGACGATGGGAATTTAAATGGGTATGTCCACCCATCTCTTTCTCTTTTTCTGTTCTCTGTCAAGCTTTCGTATCTGTTCTCTTTATAATCTGTGGTATTAGTATAAAACAAGAGTAGTGTCCACGGTCTTGCATCTCACAGCCGAAAATACGTTTGAAAAAGTATGGAAAATCCGAGGGAAAAACAAAAGGTACACGCTACAAAGTTTTTCTTATAATAATTACATTAGAATTAGTTCTCAACATAAAGATATAGATATTTCTACAATGTTACAAAATCAATTAATTGAGAAATCTCACCACTGTCACTTCGAATTATTCATTTTTATTTAGTCTGGCAAGAATAGTTGGTGTTGAGTTTTGAATTTATCATCGTTATACACTCAACGGCAAAAAAAACTCGCCCACCTAAAATTTTGCTGAAGTTCGTTGTCCAAGACAAAGATCATCATTTCCGCCATCTTTCAGTTTTTATTTCACCTTGATATCTTGATTTCTTTTAAAGATACACGTATTCAAATAAAAGCCTGGAATAGTTTTAGGGGAAGAAATTAATTTGTAATGTTTTAATATTCAACAGTAGTTTTAAACAAAAAGAAGAACATAATTGGCGCATTTTTCAATATTTCTTATGCCCACCTCTAGCATAAATAGCTGTACACGAATGTTTCTTTGAATCTCATCCCAGAGATGTTCAATCGGATTTAGATCCGCAGGCCATTCTAATAGTTGCATGTCAACCTCATCCAAATATTGGTTAACAATATTTGCTACATGCGGTATTGCATTATCGTTCATTAAAATAAAGTAATCTCCAACAAATGAAGCATACAGAACTACGCTTCCTTAATCGAGCTTGGCTTGTTTACCAAATTCCAGGCTTTTATTTGAATGCGTGCATCTTCAAAAGGAATCAAGATATAAAAGGTGAAATGAAAACTGAAAAATTGCGGAAAGGATGGTCTTTGTAATAAACTATAAAGCGTAAACTTTACAAATCTCCCGAACTGTTCCACAGGGGGTTCACAAATTGGACTACAAATACATGGTTATTTTTCACCCTGTATAAATAAGATATCAACACTTCTGGAAAATTTTTCTGGAGTTAGTCTTACTATCTAACAATTCATCTACAATTTGGCGTAGAAACAATTGAAATCGATGGAGAGTTACAAAAGCTCTTGGACAACGAACTACATCAAAATTTTAGGTGGGCGAGTTTTTTAGCGGGTGAGTGTATATGGTATGAGTTATTAAGGCGTGTCCATTTGAACATTATTCTTTATTACGTTTATCGGGCTTAGAACCTCCCGAAATCTTCAAAAGCAAACTCAACTTTTCGGAAGAGGTGGAATACCTTGGTATTACCCTCGACAGGAAACTAACATGGAACTCTCATCTACACAGCAGAGCAAAAAGAGCATATGTGGCTTATAAGCAGTGTCGGAGGACAGTGGGACGCACATGGGGTCTGTCACGCCGTGTGGTCACCTCCTGGTTCTACACTGCAATAATAAGACCCATGTTAACGTATGGAGCAATTGCATGGGGACCGAAGGTTCTACAAGCAGCGGCCATCCAGAAATTATATAAAAATACAGCAAATGGCTTGTTTGAATATCATAGGAGCCATGAGAACAACACCAACCGCAGCAATGGAACTAATTACTGGTCTGACCCTTCTGGACCTGTACGTCAAGGAGGTTGCGTTAATGGCCATGGTACGATTGCGCACGGCTGGTGTAAACCCCGAAGTGGGAGTGGGTCAATTGAGGTTAAGCCTATGGCAGGAAGCGCTTACTGCGCTACCTCTGCTGCAGGCAGCCAATGATGCAATTGAACCTAGGTCTTTGTTCAACAAACCCTACAAAATACAAATAAAACAGAACACAGAGCCAGATGCTGCAAATGCAATACGCATATATACAGATGGTTCAAAAATGAATGAAGGCTCAGGATGTGGAGTTTACTCGAGATCTCTAAGCTTATAGATTAAGTGGGGAATGGGAAACAATACCAGCGTGGTTGAAACAGAACTGGCTGGTATCTCAATTGCCACAAAAGAACTTACCAGAAGAGGAAGTTCTGGTAAAAACATAACAATCTGCACTGATAGACAAGCCCTATTAGCCTTGAACAGACAACGTGTTATATCGAGGCTAGTACTAGAGTGCCACCAAGATTTAGCTAACGCCTAGGCAGATAACAATATTATCCTGAGGTGGGTTAAAGGGCACGACAGGAGTAAAGGAAATCGAATTGCCGATTATTTAGCCAGGGAAGCCGCTGGACTAAAAATTCTAGGTCCCAGTGACACCTACGGCCTAACGACTTCGACAATTGCGGAACTAGCCAAACGTTACACCCATGATCAATCCCTTAAGAGATGGGATGGAACCAAAGGATGCAATCTTGCCAGGATCACCCTGGGCGACCCTGGGAAGCTGGCGCCGAAGAAATATTTGGCGATGACCAGGAAAAACCTTCGTTATCAGTAGGATTTTTGACTGGCCACTGTCAACTAAGGAAACACCTCCATACTATGGGGCTAGTGGACACACCTCTATGCAGGATGTGTGAACAGGAAGATGAAACTGTCAGACATGTCTTATGCGAGTGTTTCCGGAGTTATCGTCAAGAGAGTGTGTGTTCAGTGAGTCTTGGCCTACACCTGCCGATATAAAGGAGATGTCTCCTAGTGACCTGTCCACCTCCCTACTCTAAAGATACAGATACAGACAGAAGCATTACTCTTGAACATTTGCGTACATTTTGTGTTTACTGAGAAAGGCATTTTCCAAAAGATTCCAAAGCCAAAAAGGAAAGGATATTTGTTTATGAAGGCAGCGATCAACCTATATGTAACATGGAATCGAGATTTATGTCTTTGGATCAACTTTTTGAAAATTTTGGTATTTTCTATGACTTGAACAAGTTAAAAAAAATCCAAATAGTAAAATACTGAAAAGCTGTCAGGATTTTCAAACAGTCCTGTAAGTGAAAGCAGTGATTCTCAACCTTAAGTTGTATGAGGAATTAAAAAATATGATCACAAATTTACCCTACTCTATTAAAGACGTGAAACATCGGTTCCAATATAATAATATCATAGACAACGATTTGAAAGAAATTTACTCAATTGTTTACATTGCCAATTTTGTTAACAATATCTGTAAGTACCTACTGCTGAAAACCTGTGAGTACTACTTCCGCTGAAAGAAGTTTTTTTAAAATTGAAGCTAACTTAAATTTGTTTAATAAATACTATGGGTCAATTAAGACTTTCAGCTTTGGCAGTTTTATCTATTAACGCAAATATCCCATGTAATATAAATACATACGAAAGTATTAAGGAGTTTAGTAAAGCAAAAAGTAGAAAATTTCTGTTTATTTAATTTTAATTTTTAAGTATAAGTGAAAATTTAGGTATGTTTTTTTTATAAACAAAAAACTGTTAACTTCTATTTTTATTTTATATTCCCATCTTTTTGCACCATGAGAGGGCGAATGGCAAAAGCCCACATTAAGTTTAGATCTTGTGCCGCCACTGAAGGAAAGAATTATCAACTGTCCTGTTTTTAAGTCTCACGTTCGCCCTAAATTGACTCTAACTGTATACAAGATACTAATTTATCCAAAGAGTACGCAATAATCGACAAAAATAATTATTCTTACCTGGAAGACGGTTAGTTCGAACAATAACTTCCCAGAGTTTAGTTAAAGATGGTCTGGTATCTTGTGAAGAGTTGAGCTTTGCGATTTGATCAACGAAGTCTTCGTTTGCAATAGAAGGTTGACACTCTAACATTTTTTTGCGTACAATAGAGAATCAATAACTATTTGGCGTGAACCTCATTCAACTAGAAGTAGGTAGATAAATAAACTGATATGGATGGAAAAGTGAAAACTACCATATTTTTATCACACTTACAAAAGAAATCTTTCAACTATATGCAGTATGTCGCAGATAAGTACAAAATAATTACGCACTTATGTTGGTTGAGGTTAAGGTTGAGTGAAAAAATTGTTATGAGTATTAACATTCCCCAGCAAGAGGTATATGACCATCGCGCACCCAAGGCTAGATTTTATAAGTACCTCTTGTATAAGAAGATAGGTGATCATTATAGTTAGGTTAGATTTAGTAAATAGAGTCAGTATTACTATGAGACTGTCGAACGAGCCAGATAAAGACTCTAAGAGGTGTGTTTATACGTCTTTAGGGTGTTGAATAGACAGATTATCAACTTTTTTGGGAAGCTTAAAGTGGTAATCTAATTTGAATTGAGGCACAAACCTTACCAAATAGATGTATAGTCAAACGCACTCTTATCGTGCGGATTCAAAGGTCACTAACCATATGTATCAAATCAAAAAACACAGAGGTTACCAAAATGTGAGATAACAAATACACCCGGAGAGAAGAAGAAGATTATTTTAACTAACATGAAAATAGCTACATAGACGTACCAAGATAGCTACATAATATATTGCCACTTTGAATTGTCAAACTGACATTTAAATAAAAATTTCGCTGGTGAAAGACTTACAAAAGATATTAAGACTTTTTAGAATCGCTGAAAACTAAATACATATCCTTCTTTTTCCCGGCAAATTTGCATAAGTCTGTCTTATTCATCTTACGAACTTTATTTGGAAGTTATAATTAAACGTAATAAAAAAAACATAAACTGTGAGTATGTCTTTGATGAATAGTATGACCCGCACGATAAGAGTGCCTTTGACTTTATATGAAAATTTTACATATTTTTCATTTATGAGTACTCTAAACTTTCGAACAAATGGTGGATAATTTAATTGACAAGGCTTTGATCAAACATAAGGAATAGCTATATTACTATTCAATTAAAGATGGCATCATGTGAAGCTCGGCTTGTTCAAATTCTGTTGAGGACTCGGTTGAGGATAACTGAAACGTAAGCAAGTCTATTTACTTAAAAGCTGGGTTATAAAATGTAAATTTGCAATAATAGGACCCATGAAAAAGGGTGGACAGCTTAAATGTTTCATTGTAAACTTATAATGATTAATAATTGTTAATTGTGAAGGCAGATAGTTGTTGAGATCAATTATTTCAATATTACTACTACTACTACACTACTGAATATGCAGGCGAGCCTTGACCTAGGCAACCTCAAGCCAAGGTTCCGGCACAGAGGCCACTGGCGGGCCCATTGTGCCATTCCTGCTACCTAGACATCCATGAAGCCTAGCCCTTCAATAAAGGCCACAACCTTTTTCAGTGGATGCCTGCTTGTGTCTCCAGGGGCCATGACAGGAACTCCGAATATTCGCCTGCGTGATACAGCCCAGTGTGGACACTCTAAGAGAACATGCCGCCGTCATGCCGCAACCCCTACATAGGGAACTTTCCTCTACTCCTAGGTAGTAGATGTGCTTCCTCACACAGCAGTGCCCTGTTAGGAGTCCTGCTATCTTCCTCAACCTACTCCTTGGTAATTCAATAGCTGCCCCAGCGTGTCCATCAGTCTATCCCTTCAGTAGAAATTTGGATTGTCTAGGACCCTGCAGAGCATTCCAATGAGCAAGGTGCTGGTTCCTTAGCCACTTCCTCGTCTCCTTGCGTATTGTTTGTTTTGTTAGGCCGAGGGTCGGGCCCGGGCCGCAGAAAGGAGCTGCTGCCCCCTCCGCAGCCAGTGCATCCGCCATTTCCTTGCCTTCAAAACCAGAGTAGGTCGGAATCCATTCTAGCCGCACTGCAAGATCAGCAAGTCGTTCTCGACATTCGTCAGCATGTCCTGAGTTGATGGTATATCCACTCAGGCCTTTAATTGCTGCCTGACTGTCGGTGTATATGGTTATGCGTCGATCCACATAACCTCTGTCTAGATTTATCATGCGCACATTCCAGGATAGCGTATACCTCGGCCTGATATGCAGATACACCTTCACCCAATGGTACACAGATTTGTGTTCTTGGGTTACTAGAGTGAATTCGATAATTCGTAAATTTCAATATTAAATGAAAATAACATGAAAATTGAAGAATTTGAGTATCGGGCGTGTGGCGTTCAAGACTTTTCGTAATACCGCTGAAAGCAGTGATGGATTTATGCTTAAGCCCGTGAGGCCCGTGTCTATAGCGGAAAAATTTTAGGGGCAGCATATTAAAAATTGGTTGAGATTTAAAAGTTTCTATAGAATACACTAGTAAATATAATTCAATGCCCAAGCTTCAAAAGTTAGTAAAATTACATACAGTTGAATCTGTACCTATAACAGAAGCAGTCAACTTTTTTATACTTTGCAGCTAATTTAAGTATTCACTATATCACATACAAAGTTGGGTGCAGCGTACAAATTTCAGATTGAAGAGTCTCTCAAACTCGTTGGTCTGCTCGACATGATGAATGCTACGCATTAGAAAAAGAGTATAATGAAATAATTGATGCACTGGAATTCATTGCCGAAAGGAGAGAAACCGACTTCGCGATCTGAAGCTACAGGATTGCAGCGAAAATTACAACATTTAGAAACAGCAAATCTAGTAAATCGTTTTGATACAGAGAGTAAGAAGCTTCCAGGACGAGGGCGGCGCATCACACTGGGTTTATAGGGTGGCAGGAAGTCTAAATCTGCCACACTGGTTGAAAGATTACATTTTGATACCCTGTAATTTTACAGAAAAATCCCAACATGACATTTCTCGGTTGTCATTTTAATTGAACAAGTGATTTCTTAAAAAATCTTAACGGACAACTTGAAAGCCGTTAAATCAAAATAACAGTAGGTATGGAATTATGAAAAGATGTAAACATTCATCTATTATTTTCATTAAAAATACAAACCTTTCGCCAATAAAACAAAATATTAGTCTTCAACTTTTACATGTGATAAATATATAGTAATAAGTACCTACTATTCATTTCAACTAATAATTCAAATAAATAACAGTTCTTATTTTTAATTACCTATCATGAATTTAATTTCAACTTTATCCATGTTCCATGCTAGCAATAAAATAAAATGTAACAAATATGTCTATATATATACCAACCCTACTTCTTATTAGAAAAAACAAAAGGAGGTTAATTCATGAAAGTTGAGATTTATGCAGAATAAGATTGTACGTCATGAAAGTTTTAGTCACGTTATTACACCGCACAAGCACCAACACAAATGAACTCCCCGGAGTTTTGCATGTAACTGGCAATTGTTTTATAATAACCCCAAGTTTTCGTGAGAATTCCCTACATAATACAGTCTTTGTGGCGCATGTTACAGGGATATTCTCTCTACCGGAATGCGTATAAAGCTACCAGAAATATTTTCAGAATTTTGCTGTTCACTTAGCCATAACCACCATGATTTGTACGAATTGTGAGTCATCAGTCGGTGCCTATTTCTTTCTAGGCTATAGCCTAGTCAGCCTATTTGATAATATGGCACTGATTGTAATACCTACTAGCTATGGGTTATCTAAGATCTTATTATTAAAAACAAGGATTCAATCGCCAAAGTATGGCAAATTTTTATTAAAAGGAAAAAAACATTTGCTAGGAATTCTTTATTTTGTAACAGAGTGACTTCTGCATCTTTTGGCTGATCTATACGCGATTTTTCAGTTATTTCAAACTGTGAAAACCACTTATCCTGGCTTATTTAAACTGAAGAAACTTTATATATTTTCATCCAAAATAAACTGAAATCCTAATCCTAGACTATTTAACGTAGGTATATGATTAGACGTGTTGTATAAAAGCTGTAAACATTAGCATATTCCCACTGAGACACCCTGTATACTGAGTGTTTAATTGAAAGAGGGCAACGCGACAAAATCTAGATTTAATAATTGAGAGTCCTCGCAGTCATGTTAATTATTACTTAACCTTATTTTACCGTACGTACTTTTATGAACTATTCAAAAATACAATTTATATTCCAATGAATCTTTGACATCATTGCCATTTATTTAATCCTGCTTTACCTTTCATATTGATTGTTTTTTGGAACGAAAAGTTACATTCGAAAACGTTGTAAATAATGTTGCCTACCTTAAAGAGCTGAAATTGAATTCAAATTTCAACACGTGGTAAGGTAAGCGAGTAAGCGTAAGCTGTCATTTCATTTTATTTAGTAAGTAATGTAAATGGATGAGAGTGAGGCTATCAAACCATGTTGTAAACATGAACTATATTATCTCTTATATTTATAAAATTGTAGTAACATTTTCTACGTCAGAGATATTCCAGTGTATTTGAAAAAACTGTTTTAACAGATTAGTATTTTAGTATACTTATCCCAGTTGTGTTGGAGAAAATGAAAAAACAAAGTGGTATTTTAAGGTTATATAGGAAGCCAGGATGTACTGCAGCAAAAAAAATAGAAATTCTTCAGAAACTGCAACAAACATGCAGTAACTTACAAGATATTCAGACGGAATTATGTTTCCATATTGAAACCACATCTGCCCTAAAGGAAAAGGACATTAAGATTTTAAAATGGGTACTTCAGGATCCACTTGCCCCACAAAACCTGACTGACAAAGGAACCCTGGAGAAAATAAATAACAGCATCTTAATTGAAGTAGGACCAAGGTTTAACTTTTCTACTTCAAGTTCTACAAATGCTGTGTCGATTTGTCAGAATTTGGGATTGATTGAAGTTACTCGCTTAGAAGTTTCACGCCGGTATTTATTAGTATTTAATAACAATGCTGAAATCACTTTGGAATTAGAAGATAGCTTAGCAACTTTACTTTATGATCGTATGACAGAATGTAGATATACACCAGAAAACATTCCAAAGATAAGTTTTAATGAGAAACTTGTTAAAAAAGAGGATATCAAAGAAATTGATGTATTAAAAAAAGGTGCAGATGCTTTAAAAGCAATTGATCAAGAATTAGGTTTAGCATTTGATGAAGCAGATATTATATATTACACAAATTTATTTAAAAATGTCTTAAAAAGAAATCCAACCAATGTAGAATGTTTTGATTTGGCTCAATCTAATAGTGAGCATAGTCGACACTGGTTTTTTAAAGGAAAAATGATTATTGATGGACAAGAACATAAACAGTCCCTCATAGATATGATTATTGAGACTCAGAAGCATACAAATCAAAATAATGTTATAAAATTCAGTGATAATAGCAGGTGAGTTACTCATTACTTAATCACTAACCTGAGCTAAAAGTTAGATGCTGGCTTTCCTAATTATGAGATTGAAAATTTCCATTACCTGGCAAGGTAATCCATTTAAAATATTTGAGTCATTTGCTACAATGCTGCAAAATTGTAGTTTTTTGGTCCTATTTAATACTGATATCCTTCCCATGTATCCAACTCAGATAAAATAAATATTGAATTTGATATGAACTGTACAATATTGTAGGTGATAAGTTTCTTGTTTGAGTCTGCCTCACAGCTCCATTAATTTTTAATGAAACAATACTTTTTTTAACTTTCCAGTGCAATCAAGGGCTTTCTTCATAGAAGTTTAAGGCCAATGACAGCAGGTTCTGTGAGTGAGTTGAAACAGGTACCAGCTGAGTCCCATCTTATATTTACAGCTGAAACTCATAACTTCCCAACTGGTGTTGCTCCGTTTAGTGGAGCTACAACTGGAACTGGGGGAAGAATCAGAGATGTGCAATCTGTGGGCCGTGGAGGATATTGTATTGCTGGCACTGCTGGTTATTCAGTTGGTAATCTTCAAATTCCAGGTGAGTATTTGAAATGAAAAAGTAATAAATGTTCTTGCAATGATATAAATTGGTGAACAATATTTCACAATATTCCATTGACTATCTGGCCTTAAGGATTGAATAATAAAAGTTGATAAATCCCTTATTGTACAGTAATCAGTATCAGATCTGTAGTTGGTAAACAATACATAAATAAAAATTTTCCACAACTATATTTTTAAAGATCTGAGTGATTATGATGTCACATTTGTAAATGATATGACTCAATTATTGCTTGCCTCTTATTGAATGAATGAATGTCTTTATTTACAAACACATTTGCCCCAAGAAGACGATAGATAGATAGATTTATTGTGTCTAAGATAAATCTTTTCACAAGGGTTCGGTACAAAATATAAAGTAAAGAATTAACATAATTAGAGATACAATATGACATAGACATAGTTAATACAAAAATAAAAGTATAAAATATCTGTGTACTTGATGGTAATGTCAATCATTCACCATGTGAAGAAGACGAAGATTATTGATTGTACAATATTTAAATCTCATTTGAAAAATAGCTCTCCAAAATCTTCTGCTACAAATAATTCCCATTTCTTCTTTCTTTAATTAACCTCCTTTATGTACAAATGAGCTTTGTTAGCCTTGAATTCATCAAGTCAAAATGAAATATCTAGGAATTAAGTATGCTAAGTAGTTTTTAAATGAATTTTTGAGGATGCATTTCAATTACTTCTCTCTATATATAAACAAACAATTCAAAAACCAAAAAAATCTGAAAATGTAGGATTTTGAAATGAATTATGTGCATAAAAATGAGATAATAAATTTTTGTATTAACCTTTGAACTAAATATAGAAAATTTGATAATACTTTTGATAATTTAGGAGTGGAAATTATTATCAGTTTATTAGTCAATACCAATACTGTTTCTAATATACTTTGGAGGGCATTTTGAAATCACTTGTTTTCGAAGTATTGAGCCATACTAAAATATAATTACATAAATAATATTTTCTGACAATAATGTCATCACTCGATCATTAGGTAACAATATTAACATCAATATATAATTGATAATTTAAATTTCAATGCAATCTTATACATTCATTTTTTGCAATAATTGATATCTATTTTGGTAGAACATCTATCAACAACAAATATAATGAATAATACAAAATATACTAGTCGAGTTTCAGCACAACTCGAACAATATTTCATAGAATGAAAAATTCACAAATTGAAATTGGCTCCAGTTTTGAGTTAAGATGGATTGTTCCTTGATATTGAAATGTATTTGAAATCACTTGAATCACTCTTCAATTTTCAAGAATTTTATGGGGGACTTTGGTATAATTGGCCCACCCAAAAATTTTGGTATTTTCTACCACTAGAGAAGGGAAATTTCAGAACGAATCTGTCATGCTAGGTGTTGTTTATAAATATATATTATAGTCCAGTCGGGTTAGTATTAAAGGTGGATGTGAGAGCAGTAGGCAAACGAATAACATAATCTATATTTTTCAACACACATACCTTTCATTACTTATCAACAATTAAATCAAATAGAAGAGAGAATGTGCGCGGAAAAGGCTCTCGGCGCTGTGATTTCGAGGGGAGGGCATGGCTGAGTATAGCGGTGAGAGCACAGCTATAGGTTGAATCGTACCTGCATGTCGGTATTTTCTTTTTCGTTAGCTTGTTGATCGTTTGCCGAGAATCGTTTATCAAGTTTGGGATTCAATAACTCGGAATTAAATGGTCGGAATTGAACGTTCCAAACGCCAAAAGTTGTGTTTTTCCAAGTCCTTCGAGTGGGTTTTCAGATTTCATTTAAAATGAAAAACCGCACAGATATCTTGATTGTTACTAAGGTAAAATTTTTAAACTAACGTCTGAGTAAGTTAAACCGAAATAATTGTTGATTAAATCATTGCATATGATACTGTAACCTTCTAGTATGTGTAAGAATATTATTGTAAATAATGATTTACATTACTTCATAAATTGCATTGGTATTTTGCGTCTGGAAAACAGCTGTTTTTTCAATTTTTTTTTACTTATTCATCCGCTGTGGCTGCGGGGATGGGAATTTTTATATTTTGAACCACGGAATTTCATAGCAAATTTCACGCTTTATAACTTTGTTTTCATACATATGCACGATAAACTCAATACTTTTCGAATAAAATTCGAAAACATGTCAAAAAACAGGCCCATTTTTGGTTGTTTAGGCTATAAACTATTATTGTGCAATTAGCACAGCCTAAAAACCGGTGGAGGCAACGGATTATCATTAACCATGATATTTATAAGGGATTCCATCAAAAATCTCGCCCACTGCTTTCACATCCATGTTTTGATAGTTTTTGAGCTAACCCGACTGGACTATTATGTAAACGGAGCTTCGGCTCTTTAGACAGGTGATTGAATCGAAATATAAAGATATCTTGTAAATATCATGACTGATTGTACTACATGGTCTGATGGTCTTTACAAATATCGATATTTGCATTCAATCCATCGCCACGTTGTCAGCTGATCACGGACAATCTTCAGAAAAATGCATGAAAATAGCATTTTTTACTGATTTAAATATAAATTTAGAACAAAAATTGAATAGTTTGAGGGTTTCAGTAAATGTGTGTATTAGTTGTATTATTTAGTTCCAACAATTATCCAGCAACTCAACTCCAGGAATGTACCTCTGGTAGTAGGAGAATGGATACTCAAGATGCTCTCTAGTAGAGCAATAAGTATCAATGTAGAAGACATCACAGTAAGAGGACTGATCATGAGGGGATGTCCACAAGGAGGAGTCTTATCACCCCTTCTGTGGAACATAGTCCTAGACACCCTGATTAATCACCTCAACAACAATGGATTCTACACAATTGCATACGCAAATGGTGTAAGGAACACTCACTGTCGATCAATCCCAGAAAGACTGAGATGGTCCTTTTCACCAGGAAAAGAAGTTTATCGGGTTTGAAACCTCCCAAAATCTTCAAAAGCAAACTAAACTTTTCGGAAGAGGTGAAATACCTTGGTATTACCCTCGGCAAGAAACTAACATGGAACTCTCATCTACACAGCAGAGAAAAAAGAGCATATGTGGCTTATGAGCAGTGTCGGAGGACAGTGGGACGCACATGGGGTCTGTCACCCCGTGTGGTCACCTGGATTTACACTGCAATAATAAGACCCATGTTAACATAAATATGGAGCAATTGCATGGGGACCGAAGATTCTACAAGCAACGGCCATCCAAAAATTATATCAAATACAACGAATGGCTTGTTTAAACATCACAGGAGCCATGAGAACAACACCAACTGCAGGAATGAAACTAATTACTGGTCTGACCCCTCTGGACCTGTACGTCAAGGAGGTTGCATTAATGGCCATGGTACGATAGCGCACGGCTGGTGTAAACCCCAAAGTAGGAGTGGGTCGATTGAGGTTAAGCCTATGACAGGAAGCGCTCACTGCGCTACCTCTGCTGCAGGCAGCCAACGATGCAATTGAACCCAGGTTTTTGTTCAACTAACCCTACAAAATTCAAATAAAACAGAACACAGAGCCAGAAACTGCAAATGCAATACGCATATATACAGATGATTCAAAAATGAAAGAAGGCTCAGGATGTGGAGTTTACTTGACAGCACTAAGCCTAAAGATTAAGTGGGGAATGGGAAACAATATCAGCGTGGGTCAAACAGATCTGGCTGGTATCTCAATTGCCACAAAAGAACTAACCAGAAGAGGAATTTCTGGCAAAAACATAATAATCTGCACTGATAGTAGACAAGCCCTATTAGCCTTCTCCTAACAGACATATAGAGTAACTTCACAAGAAATTTTCTTTCTATTATCTTACAGAGTTCAGTTGCAGTTGAACGTTTTCAAATCATTATTCAAAATCATAGAATTTTCACCAGAATATAGAAATTACAATATGTTTTAGAAATTATGTAAACAATTTGAATATAATGATTAATTTACAAGTTCAACATACTTTGAAAGTACGTTTTTCTCTAGGGGAGTTGGAAGAGGTTCTTCCCATATATAAAGCAGGAAAGTGTTTACTTTGTCAGAACTTTTGATTTTTGTACTATTATTTTTTTTTTGTTCATATCCTTATTAAAAAAACTTGACTGAAATTTTATTTATTCATTACAAAAAATAATTCAAACATTTTTGTAGACTATGATTTACCATGGGAAGATAAAAATTTTTCATATCCGTCGAATTTCGCTCCTCCACTGGAGGTCTTAGTGGAAGCCAGTAATGGAGCTTCAGATTATGGTAACAAGTTTGGAGAACCTTTAATTTCCGGTTTTGTAAGATCTTTTGGACTAACTGATGCTTCAGGAGAACGAAAAGAGTGGATCAAACCCATTATGTTCAGCGGAGGTATGTAGGAATATTTTTTTAAATACCTACTAGAAGTGTTTACATTTCCAGTGTTAGCTAATATCTCTCCATATTTAAAGTCTCTTTTTTTTGTTAAATCACATTGTATTTATATTTAAACAAAATTGTGACAAAAACAATGTAATCAAAATTTTCAACCGCTTTTAGTCATGTTAACCATGTCTGCTTTTTAAATCAACTATAGTTCATTTAATAATCAGGAGGAGTAATTTGAAAAGCCTTACTCACACCACTAAAAGTTACTAGATTGGTTACTAAAGGGTGTGTTCCGAAAAAGTAGTCAACAGTCTTGTTCCAAATCTATTAAATATGATTTGATTGATGGCCACGCATAGTTATTGTTTAGATGTTTATACCTAAAACTTTTTCCTGTTTCGTATTCAAAATTTCTAATTCAAATTAAAAGATTAGAACATAAACATTACTCTAATATGGCTGTTTTTAATTAGTAAATAACCTAGCAAATAACTGAATGCAATAAAAAGGAAGTTAATTTTTGAATATATTCTATAATTTTCACTATATTTTCGCTTTCAGTATTCAAATACTTGTGAGATACTCTCTTCATGGTAATCTTCCTTTTTTTGCCTTCAAAAACCAATTTTTTAACAAAACCCATTCTTTTCTAAATTTTTTTAAATCTTCGATAGTTTATAACCTCCATAGACTTGAGAGATTATAGATATAATAGTTATTTATGTAACTAGTGGGATATGGACATTATTAACGCACGCATGTGAAGTTTGCACGACGAGGCCGTATGCCGAGGCGTGTAATCACATAAGTGCGTAATAATTCCTATCCCACGTATTACGTACAAAATTTTATCTTCAACTGTTTATAAGTATTATTAATATTATATCATAGAGTTTTATAAAAAAAAACTTCAAAGTATTGTTATTAATATTGACTGCAAACATGAGGTACTGTAGATCATATTTTGTAACCATAGCAGCAAAGGCAAACAAAGCTGCGGAAATAAAATAAATTAGTTATGTCATCAAATTGTCAAAGTTGAATAAACAAAAATCTATAAAAATAAGTTCAAGCAAAGA
>CAJUYI010003645.1:22186-42943 GCA_910591695.1 Galerucella pusilla | reverse complement strand
AAATATCTCCTCTCTAGCTCTTTTCTTTCTCCCATCATCAGTGGAGTAGTCGTCGCTATCCATTTTTTAGCGACTCTTATGAATTGTTCCTAGTTAGCGTAAAAAGCTAGCCCACCTCAACGGTTCAGAGGCTTTCGCTTTTATCCAACTTCCACCTTCCGATTTTCTGCACAATCCGGCAACACCGGTAGTAATTCCTACCTGAATCGCCGACTAATTGTTACTATCAGGAAACTAATATCTACTGACCACAAGTTTTTAGTTATTATGTCTCTCTCTTACAATTGTTTTATTCTTTGTCACTTTTTACTTTCCAATAATTTTTACTTACTGGTTTTCCACTGTGTAACAACACATTGTGTTCTTAATCACTTTTATTCTATCACAGTATTTTAAATAAAGCTATAAGTCCCAGTTTTTTGAGATTTTCATAGACTCTATTTGAAATATGTATTCACCTATTTCTGCTACGTTGCCACGTACGAAACAAATGAAATAAGTAAATTAGCTTCGATTTTTTCAGACTAAGAAGATAATAGTTTTGCAGGGTCCCGCCCCGGACCCAACAGAAAGGCCACCGGGGATGGAGAGTCTGGGGACGTGTCAGGGGTACCACCTCTGGTACAACCCTCACCCCGAGGGCCCGGTGGTGGTGGTGTGGGCTTCTAGGTATAGTATTGTATTATAATACTCAAAGCATTAATACATTCATTTTATGTTACAGGCCCGAATAAATGGACTGGAGCATAGTGATGTTCAAACGACTATTATGATTACAAATATTCATATAATTTATTCCAGGTCTTTTCAATTTTTCACTACAGCTCGTGATAGTGCATGTATTTTTTTTAAATAAATATATTGTCATTATTCTGTTGTTTTTTTCTCGTCTCCACATTCTACTTTCTCTTGCAAATAATGGTCAATAAAGATTCAAAAAGGCGTCTTATAATAAAGCGTAACATAATAAAAAATAAACTGATTAAAACAAGGTGAAGTCGTCCAGGAAGATATGTTCAATCCTATTACCAAATATTTAAAAATTATTGGAAACAAATTAGATAGTCAAGAAAACATTGTTGTATTCTGTGTAAAAATCTTTTATTTAAAATTGCAAAGCGCTTTCGGCTATTAAGCCATCTTCAGTGCCATACCTGCAAGTGAGCAATAATCGTTGAAAGAAATTAGTAAAGAATTACTTACTCGTCAGATATGATACAAGAAACCTAATCAAATGTGTACAACACATTAACGTCACAATGATAAAATTCACAAATATTCACAAATTAAATAGTTCTCAAAAGAACAATCAAACTCCAACATCTTCTGATGCAAATCAAAATACTATGTCGCAATTTATGTCAGAAGAAGAAAATGATACAAGTGACTTGAAAAAAGCCATTCTTGAAAATATTCAATTTGACGATATAAATCAAAATGATGACAACAACAACAACGACAAATTGATGTACCTTCAGCAAGTAGTGATCGATTTCCAGACTATTAAGAGTACAATATATTTTTGAAAAATTTCTCATTAACATAATTATTGAGTTATTTCAAATAAACAGGAAAATAATTTTTTTTATTTATAGCTATTTAATTATTCTAAGCAATTTATTCCAGTCAGCTTCAGCTGTTAACCTGTTAAGAACTGTTCTAGACCTGTTTCATACCTGTTCAATACCTGTTTTATACCTGTTCTGGACCTGTTCAATAGCTGTTCTAGACCCGTTTAATACCTGTTTTTTTTTTAAACACTACCTACTACAAATATACATCTGTCACATAACCACAACACTACCTTAAGTTACAACATTAAGATAGGAAGTTTTAACCACAACAGGTATAATTTTGCAAAACCCGATAATACATAAACATGATAAGACGTATGGTCAGTGGTTCTCAACTGGTTAATACGTATTAAACAATGAAACATACATTTAATGAATACACAGGGTGTTTGATTGAACGTTTATTTGAAAAAATGGTAATACAACGTGTTTTCGGAAGACGTGAATGTATTTTGCTACTGATTGTAGGTGCTCTGAAAATTTCTCACTTACATTCGACAACAACAAGCCGCTGAAAATAGCAAAACAAATTTTATTGTTGGATTTGTCAAAATGAAAAAACACATTTTTATTCAGGGTGACTTTTTGCTATAATTTTACACCTCTTTCCACGGCCAACCCAGGAGGCAATAATCCTTTGAAGATTATCGGAGGTGTTTAAGGCCTCGTTTTAGGATTCCCCATTGGAAATAATATACAGCAGAACTGTATAATATTACCAATAGGCCTACCGGTAGTATAAAACTGCGTTTCTCATATCCTCGTCGTAGTGGCCATGTCTATAAGTACGATTGCAACTTATGATACATGGAAAACTGTTTGAAATTTATACTTATAATGTAGGAAAAAATTCTTGACGTGAAACCTTATATTATTGATACAATTTTAAAATTTTGTTGAGTAATGTTTCCGTTTTTTTACTTCATCTACACTGCGGATATCACACATTTCTTTCACTTCATATCTGAAAAGGGGTATAAGTATAGATACAAAACCAAAAGAAATACCTGCTAAAGAACCTGCATAAAAAATAATCGGAAAAATAACGTGGAGAAATTTTTCAATAATAACAAAAACTAATAATACAATACTCACTGTAAATCTTGGATCCTTAATTAGAGGGTTACAAATATTCATAGAATTTATTCCAGGTCTTTTAAATTTTTCACTACAGCTCGGACAGGTTATCCAAATTGGGTATCCACTAACACTACCGACTACATTTCGGATAGTTGTATAAAAACATAAGGTACAAATGATTTCAACTTCACCCATTTTTTCATCTTAAAAAAATAAAAATTTCAGAAAGTGTACTGAATAAGTAATAAAGTTTCAATAATACACTGATTTGTATATGTGATTTAGCATGTTCACATTATATCTTTCATATAAATAGTTGTTGATAATTTTCAAGTGACCCAAAAAAAAGTTGATCAGAAGTTATCAGAAGGGTCAAGACCTTTGTATCAATGTGTGGAAAAACAATCGCTTCTGTCAATTTACCAAAAAATCGTTCAACATAATCAGAGTAAAGTGCATTTTTGCAAATAATAATCATGAAGGTTAACATGTGCGGGGGGGTCAAGGCTTAAACGAGTTTTTGCATTTACACTTCGATCAATTTTTATATGTTTTATTTTCTGATATATTTATGGACTGAGGATACAATTTACCTATACAGAGACTTAATCCCCTGGCAGCAACTAACTGACGAACAAATTTGGGAAACTTCTTGACCACTGTGCGCAATTTACCCACGCCCGCCTGCACGTGACATCTCTCTATATATAAATGAGAGTTATTATTTCTCGAGAGGTATTATCGTGTCCTCCGAGCTTACAGCAGCAGCAGAGGTGAGATTTAAAAATTTTTTATAGCTTGATTTCTGGAATTTTCGTTTCGATTTTGATTTTTCAACGAGTCCTCTGAGGTTGCGGGTAAGATTGAAACATTTTTGGAATTTTTTTCGATTTTGACGAACCTTGGATTTTGTTTATGTTTTTTTTTTGAAAAATGTCTGCTGTAATCAAATATAACATCACCAAAAACGTCATGAAAAATGTTCGCTGTTTTGGAGTCCAGGGGCGTACCCTAGAGTTCAAAATTGAAGATATCCCTAACGGTACGGAACCTGTGGCGTGGATAAAAGATGCAATCACCCAAATCGTTCTGAAAGGAACAGAAGGCGTAAACCCATCACATAAAGTTGGTTTTACCTTTTGTTCCAAAGACTTTGCAAGATGT
Source organism: Galerucella pusilla (assembly GCA_910591695.1). Classification (NCBI taxonomy): domain Eukaryota; kingdom Metazoa; phylum Arthropoda; class Insecta; order Coleoptera; family Chrysomelidae; genus Galerucella; species Galerucella pusilla. Next base: position 39,125 of record CAJUYI010003645.1, on the reverse strand, counting down.
CAGGGGTGGATGCGTTTCAAGTCTGCTTCGGAGGTGACGGTTGATGATGTATGGCATCGAATTTCTGCCATATATCAATCAAACTCCACCGGCTTGAATACGGAAACTTTCTGTTTAGGGGTTACTTCGGTACGAATGCCCAAGGGATAAGGTCGCGGCACAAAGTATAATTCTTTCAGCGAAGAATGTACTATGCGACGCGGTATTGTTTAGATAAATAATGAAGATAATTTGTGTTCACCTCGTGCTCTTGTTGTTGCAAAAGCCAACGTAGACAAAGATATTGAATATAAAAAGGTGCAAAAAGATACCGGGAAACTGCAGAGGCAAAGAGCCCAACAATTGATGACAAGTGCCGATGTCTCTGACATTTGTGGAATAACAGAGCTGCAGCAATTTCAGCGGTTTTTTGCCAACTACATAATAGTAGTGTACAGTTATGGTAATAAGGGGCGTGACATTATTTTCAAAGGTGATGGTATTGGTCCTCGTTTGAATTTACTCTTTCACCAGGGTCCCTACAACGTCATTACCTCTTTGACTGCCGCATTTTGTTGCGGTTATTACTGTGAAGAATGTCACGTACCCTATGATAACAAGAAAGATCATCGTTGTGGAGGAACGTGTCCTGGATGCCAACAAGCACCATCTTGCTCCAATGAGCAATTAGCCGTTAAATGCGATTCTTGCAAGAGATCTTTCCGTGGTCAAGTGTGTTTCGATAAGCATTTGCAACACGGTATTTGTACACAGATACGACGTTGTGAGAAATGTTTTAAGGTGGTACCTACCAACCGAACACATATCTGCGGAGAAATATTTTGCAAGGAAAAAGTTAACGCTGACAGTTCTCTTCTGCACGAACCTAATCTTTGCGTATTTCGACAATGTTGCGATAATTGTATTGAGTCTTCTGCAGAAATTTGTAAAAAATTTGTTAGAGCTCCATTAAAAGTACAAAAAACCATTTGACAATGCACATCTCACTTTCGATTAACTCAGTACTGTGCTAGCTCAAATCAAGGCAATCCTAAATTCTCGACCTTAAAATGCTTTGTCCAATGATCCCACTGACTTAGAATGTTTCACTGCTGGACATTTTCTCATAGGAACAAACCTTACTGCATATCCTGGAAATGATCCCGCAAACGTCCCCGAAAACAGACTGAATTTATTTAAAAAATTCTCTCCCATTCAACAATCGTTTTGGAAGAGATGATCAGTTGAATATTTGAATACTTTACAGCACATACCCAAGTGGCTACTACCTTTTCGTAATCTTCAGGCCAACAAACTCGTTCTTTCAAAGGAAGACAATGTTCCCCCTCTTAGCTGGCCAAAAACCTAAGTAAGAGAAATTTTTCCTGGATCTGACAGCAAGGTCAGAGCAATCGAAATACGCACTAGCAGCGGACTACTCATATGTCCAATTGGTGATTTTGTCTTCTGCCATTTGTCCAGGGAGACCAATTGTACGAAGTGTAATTTCGTAATTGGTTCTTACTCTTAGTATTTATTTTGTTTAGTTTTTAATCCTACAACAGATTCCACTCACTGGCTTGGATTTATCTTGCTTTTCCTCATTGCTCTACTGTTTATTGAACGCGATCCGTTCAACAGAGGGGCAGTATGTTCAAATCTCTTTAAATTAAATCGAAATACATTTTCTCAAAATGTTGAAAAACAGCAAAGTTTACAACCACTTTTGGAATGATCATTCGACATTCGATGCAATGTTTCGAAAATGTTCAGTAGTTTAGTTCAGATGTAGGCAGAAGGCAAAACCTGTAGAGTTAAGGTTATGTGCGTTATATCAATTGTACAAAATCACACTATCGTTCTCCTGTCAGTGTCAGTGTCAAAAAATGATTTTTAGTATTGTACCTATTATTATGCCACAGTCTTGATTTTAAGTGATTCTGGTGATTATATGTTTTGAATATTCTCCAATCCTAATTTCATAGACACACATTCTCTCGATCGAGAGTTTCATGTAGCTCGCGGCAAGTTCGTGGAACTTTGGTAATTGGATCCTGAAAACCAGAGGATTTAAACACTCAAAATGCCCGAAAAGGCGAATCCCAGCCTCGAAGCCTAAGAAAACAGCTCCCATAACTCTACCTAAACCTCCAATGCCATTCGACTTCCCTTCGGAAGTCCAAAAAATTCTCGAGATAACTTGCGTTACCTTGATGAATGCAATCCCTTCAATTACCAATACACACGCGCCAAACAGCGAAAGCTCCAAAAAAGCGTAGCGAAAGCCGGAAGAGAAGTGCATGGGAAGCAGCCAGACACCAAAAGAAGTAGCCGCCCCGAGGCACAAACACAACCACACTACTTAGTGAACCACACTCCTCAGTGCACCACACACATACTTAAATGCAGGTTTTCTGTGGCTTTTTTCTGAATCTTTAACTTCCGCTCGTTGTCACGAGTTATTTTTCTTGGCACCGATTAAAAGTTTTTTTTTTCCCTTAACGCATTTCACTATTTTATTTCACCTTTTGGTTTTAAATAACTCGTTACCTACTTTCTGATTCCCTTTATGTTACCGAATCATATTTTTTTCTTATTAATACTGTTAAATTGTAGTTTTCGTATTTTTAGGATTAGTCCGGGGGTACGCAAATTTATATTCAATCATAAAATTCATTCGTTTCCGAAGTTTAAATTTTTCAATCGAGAAGGACGTTTGGTATATATACTATTTAATTCAATTTAATCGATTACGAAAAACGTCTGGTATATGACAAACGTACTAGTAATGTCACCAGTCATTTTTGGTTGAGCGAAAATTTTAATTTATTGGGATTTTCATCAGGATAATTCAATCTAATTTCAAGCAGCAAATATGTTGAAGACAATCTCATGGATATACAAAATTATTTATATATTATACACAAAGGTGGTGATGACTATTATTATTGACCAAGCACTAAAATTATTTCGCGGGGGCTGTGCCCGAGCGGAATGAGTTGCGAGGCTCACATTGCTTCACCACCGTGGTGTAAATTAGTATATCATATTTACCGAGCACGAAAATTATAATAAGGAATAAGGTGCGAGGCTTATGAATGTGTTCAACACCATGATGTATATACAATTTCCTCCACTACTAGCCAAGTTCAAGATAAAAATTAGAAATAATTCACAAACGCACTACGAGAAGCGTTTACCTCTTCGTCTGACTGACAAGTACAGTGTCAGATTTTGATATATCATGGACGTACTCGTAATGTCATCAGTAATTTTTGTTTGAGCGCAAATTTCAATTCACTGGCCTTTTTATCGGGATAATTCAATCTTCATAGGTAATTTCAAACAGCAAATATGTTGAAGACAATCTCATGGGTATACAAAATTATGTTGCACAAGTTTTGATTGAACTACCATCCCTGAATTCTCAAAATATTTGTATTATCCATTATTGACCTACCTAGGTTGATAAAAGAAAAAAATATCAATCACTAATAGAAAGATTCGACTTTCCAGTTGGCTAGAAGAAGCAATAATTGTCAACTTCGCAGCTAGTAGTAGAAAATAGTATATTATACACAAAGGTGGTGATGAATATTATCATTGACCGAGTACCAAAATTATTTCGCGGAGGCTGTGCCCCGAGCGGAATGAGCTGCGAGGCTTGTGAATTTCTTCACCACCGTGGTGTAAATAAATTTCTCCACCACCGTGGTGTGAATTAGTATATCTTACACCAAGGTGGTGAATACTATTATTATTCACCGAGCACGGGCGAAGCCCCTTGCGGAATAAGGTGCAAGGCTTATAAATGTGTTCACCACCATGGTGTAGGTATATACAATTTTCTCCACTAATAGCCAAATTTGAGATAAAAATGAGAAATAATTCACAAACACACTACGAGAAGCGTTTACCCCTTTGTCTGACTGACAAGTACACTGTCAGCTTTCGATATATTATGAACGTACTCGTTTTGTCATCAATCAGTCATTTTTGGTTGAGCGCGAATTTTGACTTTTTCATCAAAATAATTCCATCGAAATGGGTAATTATTCCAAGCAGCAGATATATTGAAGACAATCTCCTGGGTTGTTACGGGTTAAAAGAGTATAGCTTACCTTAACCTGATGGATCATGCAATATGGAATAAAATATTCAAGTGAAACAAATGAATTTATTATGATACTTCTGTCTTACAGTTTCGTACAAATTGATTTACAAACTAACTCTTGTATTCTATAGAATTTGATCTTCTTCAATATTCAACTTTACTTTTCATCACTGAACGTGAAACCTACAACAGAAAAAATAGTATTAAGAATATTAACATTAACTCCCAGAAATAATAAATAATAAACAAAACAGTTAATCCAAGGCTGAATTACTTCCTCTTTTCTTCTTGATTTTATTGTCAAATTGGCCTCATCCTTTATAAGCAAACATTTATTCAAATTAACTTCCAAGGTTAAAACTGCTAAGTGGTTTACCAAAAAAAAGGGGATCTCCTTTTTTTGATTCCTTTTGAGAATAACGTGGCACTTGCTGAAACGTTAATCACATTTTGTGGATTTGATGCAAAAATTTTAGAAATATTTAAGGATTTTCTTAATGTACTTATGTACCACTAAATAAGTACCTACCATATATATGTGGATATATAAATCTTCAATATCTACTGGAATTTGTTTATGAACATAAACTTTGGTTAACCCAAAGCTACTTTAAGGCCACATGTCAACTTAGGTAAGTTTGAAATTAAATGAGATAATATATACCCTTCACTTTATATTTTCACGATACGTGGTAATATACTAAGATAAATGTTTGTCTTTTAGGCCTTCTTCTTCTTTTCCTCTTTTATTATTTAGAACTTTACTTGTGTTCTGATTTCACTATGGTTCATAATTTGTTAACCGCCGGGACACCTTAGGGACAATACATCTTTCCTGTTCCTCCATGCCTTCTGATTAGTGACACTATCTGAGCCAAGAAGTAAGCCTGGATTTTGGACGTAAAACCTGGTTGCGGATTAGTGTGATAGGAGTAGTACCTGCTTCCCTTAGTGGATCACAACAACACATTCCATCACTCTCAAACCTTCACAGATAAGTGATAGATATAGGATATTCATTTGAACAATTATTTTAATAACAATTTTATTGCTTCTTCATCTTTTTTCCTTTCAATCGGAAATACATATCCAAACCTCAGGAAGGTATAGTAAAATAATCTAAAAGAAAATAGTATATGTTAAATAACAAATAGTTGATCATGATTTCATAATTCAACAGAATAATATTTATATAGGTAATTCATAATAAGAATAATAATAATAACATAGCATAAGAATTATAACTCAAACTTACTTGTTAACTAACCATATGAACTTGTAAACCTTAATTAGGTATATATACGTAAATATTTTGGAAGGGAGTCTTTTGATCATGGTTTATTTCTTATAACTATTGGTTTTCAAGGTAGACACTATCATTTAGTTGTATCATTTTCTTTTCAATATAACATCAAAATAAAGAGATATTTGAGAAAGAACCTGCACAGTTTGCTTATTTGAAGCACTCCGAACCCACTACATAATCTCTCATCATACCCAGGGAATGGGAATGAGAATACAAGGTAACAAATGGCGCCCATAACGTGTGTATAGTGCAGATTCAATCTCATTGGTAATAATAATATTGACATATTGATAACAACCTTGATATTCTGTTGAATTGGAATTTTAATTTGTTATAAAAACTACTTTTAAAGATATATTATATAGATTGCTTTATCAGTTTTAGTTCAGGTTATATTGACGTTTAAATTCGCGAAAACGAGCAAAACTGGAATGGGGAAAACAAACCAAATCGCCATTACAAGTACGTGTATTGAAACAAATAGGGGTTAGCCACAGATTATCTGGGTTAGCATTATTTTCCCCATTCCACTGACAGCTTTGACATAAACTGCAGCGCCCACTATCGGAAAAATTTTCGCGAATAGCACTGTCAATCAATCAATCAATCAATTGTGTTCACATTTAGATCTATGATCTAGTAGTAGTGAATTTTTAGCGGTTCAGTTTTGTTGCTTTGATTCGACATTGGGGATTTGGAACTATTTTACAACCACTATATATCCTGATTAATTAAATATAATAATTTTTTTACAGGCTATAAAATTTCGTCGGTTTTATTTTTGAGATAAAGTTGTTCAGTTAATAATATATTTGACATTTGGTAACTGTGTAAGTGAGATTTCGAATTAAATTCACATAATATCAATATAGAAGTTATTATTGTGACAATAAATACTTAATATTTTTTATAATTTGTTTGCCAGAAGGTTTGGTAGATATGAAGTATATTTTTTTTGAAAGCTTTTAGTTATGTAAGTCTGTTTGTTTCACACATACTTTTCGATTTCGAATTATTATAAGGGGTTTTTATTTGTTATACACATTTGGTATAATTTTTTGCAGCACCAGTGAAAAGGTTATAAGGGCTGAAGTGGTATACACGTTAGCAAAGCTATATTTTTGTGGTGAATGATATTGATTCACAATATCTAAGTTGTTTCTATTACTAAAACAACATTGTAGTAGAGGGTTTTGTTTTTAAGCTGGGGTGGGGTTCAACAGTGACACTGTTGTAGTTTAGTTGTTTTGTTGTTTAGTTAATTTCATTCCACTATCTTATCATGCAGGTTAATAGGCTATTAGGTGACGAAATAACACATGAGTTACAAATTCGTGGATATCCTATCGGTGGCACAGTCGAAGAAAAACGTTCAATATTGAGCGATATTATACGAATGGAACGACTAGGTGAGAAGGAGCCACCAAGTACAAGTAATGTAGATCATATCTATGAATTGAGTATTTGTGAGGGTAAACTATCTGATCTTGCATCGCATATAGACTCTTTTGATTTAAATAATAAACATAATGAATTCAAACGAATTATGTCTCGGTTGATACATTTGTCTAATAGATTAGAGAGAATCAGGTACGATTTGTCAAATGAATCTCGTGTCAAAGTACTTAAGGATTGGTGCCAGACGTCGAAAGAGAGGCTACAAATCATTTATGATTCAGCAAATGAAAATCAACAAGTTCAGGATAATGGATCTGCGCTTCAGGAACCTTTGGTACCAGAAATAGTTCATACGTCGGAACAATCTGTACCAGCAGAGTCTTCTGAGCATTTGGGGATCGAAGAAGATTTCAACAATCTAGAGATTCAGGTCGATAATTTGCAGACGCAAAGACAAGGACCGGGACGAGTTTCTACTTTAAGAGAAATGTTTGAAAGCAAACATCCAAATCAAATAACTCCGACTGTTAGATCTCTGAATCCAAGGACGTCTCACGCCAATAATATAACTCAATATCCGATGGTTGATAATAATAGGGCTTCTTTTCCAGCTCAAATATCTTCCCCAACTGATTGGGTAAGACAAGGTTATCATAATTCTGTACCATACCATCCTACTATGCCAAATTTAAGTACAATAGTTCAGTATCCAGCATACGACACACCAGTCAATAATCATGCAAATATTACCAATGGCAATGAACAATTTTGTGATGTCACGCGGTGGCGTGTACAGTTTAATGGGGTTTCCAGTGTGACGGGATTTTTGGAGCGGATCGAAGAGCTGCGAATATCTCGTGGGGTATCAAAAGATAGATTACTTCGCTCTGCTGTTGAACTTTTCACAGGTGATGCCTTGCTATGGTTTCGTATGAATCACTTCACCACCTGGGATGAGTTGGTGGAAAAATTGAGGTCTGATTTCCAGCCTCATGATTATGAATATTTCTTATGGGAGGAGATACGACATCGTACTCAAGGTTCCCGAAAGAGAGTGATAAATTACTTATCAGTTATGGAAAATTTGTTTCGTAAATTACCTTCACTACCTTCGGAATCCTCTCGACTACAAATCATTAAGCGTAATCTTCTTCCCTATATACAGAAACAAATTTCTACCCATTCAATTAATTCTATTCCTGAACTGCTTCACCTAGCACGGTCAATCGAAGCTACAGAGTGTAGAATACAACAGCTCTGTCCTCCTTCAACAAATACACGGTATATGGTTGAACCAGAATTGGCTTATAGAAAACCCGTGATACTCCGACAGTCAGGCAGCAATTAAAGCCCTGAGTGGGTATACCGGCAACTCAGGACTTGCTAACGAATGTCGAGAACTACTTGCTAATCTTGCAAGGCGGAACGTGGTGCGGCTAGAATGGATTCCAGCGCACTCTGGTTTTGACAACGAGATGGCGGATGCACTGGCTGAGGAAGGGGCGGCAGCTCCTTTCTGCGGCCTGGGCCCGACCCTGGGCCTAACAAAACAAAGAATACGCAAGGAGACGAAGACGTGGCTGAGGAATCAGCACCTCGCTCATTGGAATGCTCTGCAGGGTCCTAGACAATCCAAACTTCTACTGAAGGGATGGACTGATGGACACGCCAGGGCAGCCACTGAACTACCAAGGAGTAGGCTAAGAAAGATAGCAGGACTCCTAACAGGGCACTGCTGTATGAGGAAGCACCTTTACAATCTAGAGGTAGAGGAAAGTTCCCTATGTAGGGGTTGCGGCATGACTGATGAAACGTCAGTTCATGTTCTCTTAGAGTGTCCACACTGGGCTGTATTACGCAGGCGAATCTTCGGAGTCACTGTCATGGCTCCTGGAGACACAAGCAGGCATCCACTGAAAAAGGTTGCGGCCTTTATTGAAGGGCTCGGCTTCATGGATGACTAGGTAGCAGGATTGGCACAATGGGCCCGCCAGTGGCCTCAGTGTCGGAACCTTGGCTTTAGTTGTCCAGGACAAGGCTCGCCTGCACATTTAGTAGTAGTAGTAGTAGTAAACCAGTGAACCCTCTTTTTGCTATTGAAACAGAACGACCGTCTTCTACTTTAGAGTCAATAAAGGTATCAACTAATGAAGTATTGTGTTGGAATTGTAGTGGTAGAGGCCATAGATTTAGAAAATGTGACAAACCGAAACAATTATTCTGTTTCAAATGTGGACATCCTGGAGTAGCTGTGAGATCCTGTCCGAAGTATATGAAAAACGAACAGAAACCGTCACAGTAAGTCGGCTGTCGGCGGTCGCGACGGGAAAAATACACGACTACTCTGCTAAAAATGAAGTTATTTTGGATTATGTGTTAGCCCATGCTCAGGGTGATAAAAGGCCTTATTTGTCTGAGAATATTTTGGGTATAGAGTTTTTAGGTTTATTAGTTAGTGGGGCATCTCGTACTATAATCGGTAGTTTAGGTTGGGATAAACTAAAAGGTTCATGTTTTCTTGATGTCACAAAGCAAGTGACTTGTGTGGTTGCTAATGGACAAAGATGTAATAGTATAGGAGAAGTATTGTTACCCATTTGCCTCCGAGATCGAGTGCAAATAGTAAATGTTTTAGTTATGCCCTCAGTACAGCATAGGCTGATACTTGGAGTTGATTTCTGGTCCCAGATGGAAATTATTCCAGATTTGCATGCTGGTGAGTGAAGGTTTCGTAAAAACGATTATATAACTACTGTTGACACTGCAGGAATACGCGATATTGAGTCTTTAACTGAAGACCAACGCTTAGCTTTAAACAAAATGGTAGATGACGCATTTATAACCATGGGTAGTAGCTTAGGATGTACTCACTTGGTTGAGCACATTATTACTACCACTTCACCACCCATAAAGCAAAGGTATTATCCTATTTCTCCTGCCTTACAGAAAGCAGTGAATGCTGAACTTGACGATATGTTAAGAAAGGATATCGTTGAACCATCGAAGTCTCCATGGTCGTCACCTATAGTCATGGTGAAGAAATCCGAAGGAGGTTGGCGATTTTGTGTTAACTACAAACGGTTGAATGCGGTTAGTACTCCTGATGCGTACCCGATATTGGATAAACTTAGGGATGCTCGATACTTGAGTACGCTGGATATAAAATCTGCATATTGGCAGATTCCTGTATCAGTTGAGTCACGTCCTCTTACAGCTCTCACTGTTCCAAATCGTGGTCTTTTCCAATTCAAACGTATGCCATTCGGACTTCATTCAGCACCTGCAACTTGGCAGCGACTTATAGACCAGGTTCTTGGAGATGATCTAGAAAGTTTTACATTCGTTTAGGTATTTAGACGATATAATTATATGTACACCCGATTTTAATAAACACCTCGAAGTTTTACAGACTGTCCTCCGTCGTATAATGGATGCCGGTCTTACACTTAACAAGGAGAAAAGTGAGTTTTGTCGGTCAGAACTGCGTTATCTTGGTTATGTTATCAACGAATCTGGATTGTTAGTTGATCCTGATAAAGTGGATGCAATTCTACGTATTCCTATACCTCGTACTGTTGCAGAGGTTAGACGCATTGTTGGTATGGCCTCGTGGTATCGGCGTTTTATTCCGTCTTTTTCAACTTTGGTTTCACCCTTAACACGTCTTACTCAGAAAAATCGAGCTTTTATTTGGGATAGCTCTTGTGACGTTGGCTTGAACCAAATCAAACAAACACTTATCTCCGCCCCTATTTTGACGTTCCCGGATTTCACCAAGCCCTTTATAGTTGAGACGGATGCGAGTGATTATGGCGTGGGAGCTACTTTGCCTCAAAATTACCCAGAAGGGGACCAAGTTATTTGTTTTCTGAGTCGTTCACTCACAAAAGCAGAACGGAAATTTTCTACTACTGAAAAAGAGTGCCTGAGTGTGATCTATGCTGTTGAAAAGCTCCGACCGTATCTTGAGGGAAGTAAGTTCGTGGTGATCACAGACCATTATTCACTGGAGTGGCTCTTCAGCATAAAAGACCCGGTTGGGAGAATTGCTCGATGGGCATTAATATTGCAGGCATATGACTTCGAGATAATCCACCGGAAAGGCAAAGAACATCTCGTACCAGATGCCCTTTCGAGAGCGGTATAGAGCTGTATAGACGTCCTCGGAAGTTCTGATCCAGATAACGTTGAATCATCTTCGACAGATAAGTGGTACCTAAGCATGATGCAAAGAGTTAAGGAATTGCCAACCAAGTACCCACTATGGATGATTAAAGGAAATAAACTCTATCGACATTGCAGAAATTATTAAGCAGATTTGGCAGATACTGAGTGGTTATTGGTAGTATCATGAGAAGATAGGGCAAATATCATTAAAAATAATCACGACCCTCCTACTTGTGGTCACTTGGGTGTATCGAAAACGGTAGCTCGAATAAGCCAACTATTTTATTGGCCCATGTTACGACATGACGTAGCACGGTATATTAGAAAATGTCGTATATGTTTGAGTACAAAACCGGAACAAAAAGCTCCTATAGGCCAAATGTTAACTTCTCAAGCCACCACCTCAAGGCCGTTCGAATTACTGAGTGCAGACCTGGTGGGGCCATTACCTAAATCAACATCAGGATTTTCTTTTATTTTTACGGTTATAGATTGTTTTAGTAAGTTTTTGTTAACGTTTCCTTTACGAACTGCTACCGCAGCAAATGTGGTAAAGGTCCTTGAGAATCAAGTGTTTTTAGTTTTTGGGGCTCCCAAAACTATTATTGTGGATAACGGAAAACAATTCAGTGGTACGTTATTTAGGGAGTTGATGACAAGATACCAAGTCAAAATCGAATTCGCTGCTTTGTATCACCCACAAAGTAACCCAGTAGAGAGACCTCATCGTGTGCTGAAGACCATGCTGACGGCATATGTGTCTGAGAATCAGCGTCATTGGGACAAAATTTTACCGAAAGTTACTTTCGCAATTAGGTCTGCGAAGCAAGATGTAACCGAGGTAACACCAAATCTCATCGTATTTGGCCGTGAAGTTCGATTGAATAATGACGCAAATGGGAACCTTACACCTAATACCCCAGACCAATCCACATTGGATCGCTCTACAGATTTAACTAGGTTATTCTGTGATGTTACAAAGAGGTTGAAATTAGCATACGAAAAAGCCAGGAAACCGTATAATTCACGACATCGGAATGAGACGTTTGCTGTTGGACAATCTGTATGGAAACGTAATTATGTATTATCAGATGCATCGAAGCATTTTAGTGCTAAATTAGCTCCAAGATTTATTGGACCCTTTTTAATTAGTAAAATTGTTTCACCGTGGACCTATAAACTTTCGACTCAGGATAATAAGTCCATTGGGATCTGGAGTGCTTACCTACTATCCCTCAATTCTCAAAATATTTCAATTTGTCCATTATTGACCTGGATTGACAATAGAGAAAAGTATTAATCACTAGTAGAGGAAATCAACTTCTCAATTGGCTAGAAGAATCATAAATTGTCAACTTCACAGCTAGTAGTGGAAAAACATACTTTTCACCAATAATTTTATCAATAAATATTGGTGGTTGATTTATTTACTGTGTACTTCATTTGAACTTTTTTCTCAATCCTTGAGGGTGAATGTGTGTATTCGAGAACTCTACTACAAGAAGTAAATTCTTGAAGAAGTGCACTCTGGTACGACCATGTATTGATATCTAGTTAGCCAAGACCAGTTCCATGCATAAACAAAATATTGCGTTACCATAGCAACGAACAATGACTCATCAGAAGTCTCAGTGTGAAGTTGGACGTCAAAAAAGTAAACCAGAGTTTCGCAATAAATTGAGAGAAAAAATATGTCCACCGAAATTGTGAAAATCGAGAAATAGGAGTATCGAGCCAACATCAAGTACCTGTATTTAAAAGGGTTGAAAGGTGAGCAGATTTACGAAGGTATGCTTAATACCCTTGGTGATCAATGTCCTTCGCATACGACCGTGAAAAATTGGACTGCAAGCTTCAAAAGAGGTAAATATTCCATTGAAGATGATGACCGATCGGGAAGGCCAGTTTCTGTGTCAGTCTCCGTAATAGACGGAGAGCTGGCTACAGAAAAAACAATGTATAAGGTACATGATATTTGATTAGCTGGATAAGTTCGATTAAAGTTCTCAAACACTAAGCACCCAGTCTGTCTGCGTGGTTAGGAAGATTAAGTACGTAATAACCGATCAAAAATGATAATTTTTGAGGAATAAAAAATGATAAGACTCACGGATAAAAGTTTTGTCAATATGAAGGATTTGTTGTTAGGAAATGTGAAAATTATTGGCAGACATTTTCATGGAAGTAAAATGGTCGGCAGACGGCAACAAAGTGGTGTTTTTTTTTGTAAAAAAAAAATGATGAGCCTTATGATTAAACGTTACGCCAAATAATTATTTAACATTAATTAAAACTAAATCCAAAATGGCAGACAAAAAAACGAATGATAACACCGAGGCAGACGCCGATGAACATCGTGGTCCCGAGCGCGCTTCACCCGCTGTTTGAGGTTTTATAAATTATTAAATTTTCAATGAAAACAATTTAGAGAGGGATCATTTTCTAGCTAAAAGCATGCTCTTTCTAATGGTGTAAATTAAAACATTAAAAATAATTAATATAACCATAAACAATTTGAGTATAATAATAATCATACGAAATGCTCAGACATGTAGATAATTAAAATATATATTTTATTAGCAAATATTTTTAGAAAAATGCTGATTTAATTGGTTTCGCTACACGTGTCTGAATCATCATACTCCATGTCATTTTCACTTTCGCAATCAATGTAACTTTCTGACTCCACATCGTTGGATTCTGAAAAAAAACAATTGAAAATGAAACATGAAACACGAATACAAAAAATATAGATTTAAAAGAATCACAAAATATTCTCACCTTCATCCTGCTCTTGATCAATAATAACATCTTTCACAGTGGGTGGTACCTGAGGTCCTGTGAACCACATGAATTCATATTTTTCATCTGTTTTTACCCATCCAAGGTTTTCAGGTTGCATGTGAGTCGGTATTTTTTTGTGAGCGCGGGTCCATAGTCTTGCGATGTATAATGCCCTGAGAAGTTGTGGTAGTAATTCAGCTTCACAAGGAGGCATTGATGAAGCTTCTAAATTTTGTAATTTCTTTTTTTGGAAAGGCTCATTGATATTTTTTATTTTAGTTTTTCAAGAACAACTTGAATCGAGCATCATTCACAGACTCAAGCGATTTCATCGCATACATACAACACACACAATTTTCTATGATTGGAAATATTTTTTCTCTATCGCAATCGACCCTTCCCAATTCAGCAAATGCATTTTGAAATTCTCCGCTAGATTTCAACAGTTTAAAAGGTCGCGTTTTACCTTTCCTAAAAAATGCTGGATTGAAATCGCAGCCAGTGAACGCGTAAAACCCAGGTAACGATTTACAAAACAATTCTCCATATTTATTGTACAAAGCTGATATATCAATTATTCGCTGGCTATTTGAAAGTGCTGTTTAAATCCAAACTTTACAATTATTGTTTTGTAAATTATTCAGCTGTAGTTCAGTTAAATCCTAAGTTTTACTAAGTTTCAACCTTTAAAAAGTGAATATTCCATTATTTTCCAGGATAAATTTAACTATTCTTAAGTAGAAATTTCACTTTTCCAAATAGTCATATAATTTTGACTATTAGTTTTTGTTTTTTTTATTATTTAACTATTAAATTAGTGAATATTCACTAATTTTCAAAGCTAAAAGTCAGCAACAGAGAATCAGTTAAATTTGACTAATGGGTCTATTCTGTGCACGTCTGTAAGATAATCTGTAATTTTACAGGGAAATTGCTATTCTGCGTACAACTGTATCTTACAGGAATCTTTAAAATAGTTACAGATTTGGTAAATATTTTCGTGTGTATTGACTGCTGTCGTACGTGACATAGTGAGAAATGGAATATTTTTGTACAGTTTGAGGTTGTCTCTGGTTATTTGGTTGAAGTTATAGGTTAGAAATATCGAAATTTGACGTACTGTAGTTCAAATGTCTATCTGTAATTTAGTTAGTTACATAAAACATCACAGAATCGCAAAGTTACAGATTCTGTAAAATCCCATTACAGAACTTTCTTTAGCTACAGATTCGTAAGCTATTACGAAAAACACAGAATCGACCCATAATTTAGATTTAAAGAGTATATTTTGTACTTAAATTGTTTATGGTTATAAATTATTCTTAATGTTTTAATTTACACCATTAGAAGCATACTTTCAGCTAGAGAATGATCCCTCTCTAAATTGTTTTCATTGAAAATTGAATAATTTATTAAACCTCAAACAGCGGGTGAAGCGCGGCGTATTAAGCGTGAAGCGCGCTCGGTACCACGATGTTCAATGGCGTCTGCCTCGGTGTTATCATTCGTTTTTTTGTCTGCCATTTTGGATTTAGTTTTAATTAATGTTAAATAATTATTTGGCGTAACTTTTAATCATGAGGCTTATCATTTTTTTTTCACAAAAAAACACCACTTTGTTGCCGTCTGCCGACCATTTTACTTCCATGAAAATGTCTGCCAATAATTTACACATTTCCTAACAACCAATCCTACATATTGACACAACTTTTATCCGTGAGTCTTATCATTTTTTTTCTTTCAAAAATTATCGATTTTGATCGGCTATTACGTACTTAATCTTCCTAACCACGCAGACAGACTGGGTGCTTAGTGTTTGAGAACTTTAATCGAACTTATCCAGCTAGTCAAATATCATGTACCTTATACATTTTTTTTCTGTATCCAGCTCTTAGACTATAAATATCGATGAAGTTCATAACATGATTTTATCAGACCGTCGAATTGGGCTTAAACGGATATATGAAGCACTAAATATTTCATACGAACGTGTTCATCATATAGTTCACGTCAATTTGGACATAAGAAAAATTGCTGCAAAATGGATCCCCAAATGTTTGAATATTGACCAAAAGCGTGCGAGGGTAGAAGCATCGCGTTCGATCTGTGCTTGATTTGGAAACGATGTAGACTACTTAAACTACTATGGATAAGAATTGGGTACATTTTTACGCTCCAGAAACAAAGCAACAATTGATGGAATGGCGAAATTGTGGTTCTCCAAGACCTGAGAGGTTTCGTGTCCAAAAATCTTCTGGAAAAGTTCTTGCTTCAGTTTCTTAGGATTGCCATGGAGTGATTATGATCGATTTTTTGGATAAGGGTAAAATAATAACCGGGGATTACTTTTCGACATCACTGACTACTCTACAGGGAAAAATTTAAGAGAAAAGACGCGGAAAGCTATCCAAAGGTGTTTTGATTTTGCAGGACAACGCCCCTGCACAGAAATCTCGTGTTGCCATGCAAAAAATTTGTGATAAAGGGTTTGAATTACTAGAACACCCCCCTTATCCACCAGATTTGGCTTCGTCCGACTACCATCTCTTCCCTCAACTGGAAAAAAGTTTAGAAGGTCGTAAATTTTCTTCCAACAAAGGGGTAATAAAAGCTGTGGAGGTCTGGTTTGTAGAGCAGGAAGAAACATTTTTTTTGAAGGTCTACAGACGTTGCAGGTTCGCTGTAATAATTGTATCCAATTAAAAGAAGAATATGTTGAGTGATAAAATATTTTGACATTGAAATTTTGTTTGGTTCTATAGTAGACTAAGAATTTTCCAATATACATATGTATAAACATGCCAGGGTGTGGTCTTTTTTAGGAGTCTGTATTCCGAGATTTCGAATGCTGACATGCTGGTATTCAAGGACTTAAAATGTATCAGATCAAATAAATTGTATAGCGACTGAAATAATAATTGGATGAAATTCCCATTGAAAATGAATACTTTCTCTGTAAAAATTGATATATTTTCCCAAGGAAACCTCCTTCAAATACTGAGTGCTTAATTGACATTTTCTGTTAAATATCTTGTAACTGTCTGGAAACATGTTTATACGAGCCCTTCTTCGCCCCATTACAAAATAGCCTTATAGCCTGCTAGCCCTATTATGAAAAAGTTCACTTAAGTTTGTTAACGTTACATGAGGTTCATCAGCATCGAAATATAAGCTATATTGACGAGAGTAGA